>JAQFYE010003914.1:0-14305 GCA_034694305.1 Protaphorura glebata
CCTACTACACCACCCACCCTTCTCCTGCCCCACCCACCCATCTCATGCTCCACCCACCCATCTCCTGCTCCACCCACCCATCTCCTGCCCCACCCATCCATCTCCTGCTCCACCCACCCTTCTCCTGCCCCACCCACCCACTCTTCTACTCCACCGACCCCCTTTCCTAATTCACCCCCGGCCTATTGCACCACCCACCCACTCTCTTATCCCACCCAACCCTTCTCCTACCCTACCCACTCTTCACCTACTCCACCCAATCCATCGCCTGCCATAAAAGTGTTAGAGGTCGAGGACATCAAAACAAGGAAGTTTATAGTCTAGACCTTGAAAATAAAAACAAGTGCCAAATCGACTTCCTGGACTCAGCTTATTCTGTCTGACTACACTTCTGCTCAAAGATGGTCTGTAAACAGTTAGTGTACGTATTAATTCTAGTTGGTCTGAGTCGGAGCCTAGCTAAAAATCCGGAACAGAAGGCACACATTAAACGGGAGACACTTGCTCAAGGTAAGGTCAATTTATCCACTCCTTTATTTGGTGCTAATCTAACAAGGGAACTATACAGCCTGTGAAAAACCCGTTCGGCCACAAAAATTTCCAAAGTATTTGAGTTCGACTCGACGGCCGCTGCTGCGGTTAGAAAAAAATAAATAATTTTTTTAAAAATTAAATGCAAAGAAAGGCTTTTCTGAAGAAATTTTGGGTCTCGGGATCAACAAGTCGGGTAGTTTCCTCTTGATCTCAAAAACGGATATTTCTCGTCCTGCGGTTGTATGGGTTATTTTTAAATTTTCCTCCGCAGGTCGTCACAAGATTAATCCGAATTGGACGAGCGGAAAACTCGGGGAGCCAATTAGAGCGAGTGATTCAAGAACAAGTGCCAGCAAAAGTGCAAGCCACAGCAAGAACTCAGTTCCGGCCAGCACGAACACAGTTCCGACCAGCACGAACTCAGTTACGGCCACCAGCACGAGCAAACCATGAGAATGAATGCAATTACGAATTAATCAGTAATAAAATTGTATTCCAATTTCATAAATAATATTTGAGAATGATCCCTTGAAATTAAATTATTTGATTAAATTAAATGACAAAGATAATTATTTAACCGTAGTCTCTATCAATTATGACGCAGGTATGAATTATAAATACACTATAAATATTTAGTATCGGTAGATCCCGTCACTTACGGGCGTCACATTATTTCACTGTAAGGTGGTGGATGATCATCATTCCGTCTGGGCGGCGGATGATACGGAGGCGGCCGAGCTTGAACTATAAAAACCCGTGAACCTCCATCTAATTGTTATAATCAATTCGATTAATTTTTATAATAAATTCTATGATGACTTGATTCTTACTTGAAATGTGCGTGCTTGCACCAATGTTCTCAAAACTGATGGCGTAAGGGTTTGGTCTATTCTCTCTCCAAATAATATGACAAAGGTAGCAACCGCAGCAATATAGTAGACTAATCGGTGCGATTAATCCCAATGTGATACTCAGAATTGCACTGTGATTAAATAGACTTCAATATACTCTTGATTGTGTTGCGCATTTGATAATATTACAGTCATTGATATTCCGAACAACTGTGGTGTAGGTTCTACCCCGAAAAATCTAACAGTTTGGACGCTATAAATACAAGAGACAGATGTACTTTGTGAGGTCGAATCCGTGACGCATTCATGACGTCACAAAGTGTATTCGGCCGGTGAATTTCTGTTAGCCAGTCAGTTTGACTTTTTGGGGTAGAACCTTATCAAAAATTGCTCTACAAATTGGACAGTTCCTGAAACATACGAAAAGTCTGCCTTATATGGTAAGTACCGTGTGGTATCCTTTGTAGTACCTGAATGCGGAGTTGCCATAAGTAGGCGTTGTCGTAGTCGTAATGTCTTCAGTATCTCCATGGTTGAAGTCTGGACTTTTTAAATTACCAGGGTCAAGGTCAAGGTCGCCAGACAGATGATTACCGTCCGATTTTCTTGGAAACGCAGTGCAACTGATAATTCTCCATAATATTATTAAGTGGTACGCGATCAAATATGTCTGACGTGCCATTTTTGTTTGTGAAATGAAGTACGCGTGAGAGTTCTGTACGTAGGTGTTGACTGATCTAAAATTAATTAAATTTTCTACAGTTCCCAATTTGTTCGGTTTATTTCCCAATTCTATTGCGCACAATAATTCCGTAGTAAACAATAATATTTGTATGATAATTAAGTTTGGGTATCAGAAATAGCAATGCAAGTTGTGTTACATACGTATAAGCAATTAGTGATGACCGGATTTTGTGCTTCTCTGCTTATCTTATCAGGAACCAGAAGCATTCCCTCGGATGACTACTAATCTATTTATGAGTAAGCCAGTGTGGATGTTGGTTATCAGGGAAACCTTTCCAAGTGTTCGTCGAATTTCGACCTAAAGAATTTTCTGTATGTTCACACACTTATGCTACACGGTGTGTAAAATATCTCGTGCCACTTTTGCCGCAAAATACTTTAAGTGACCTCCAGAGGTCATGATGTAATGTACAAAAATTAAAATTTTAGAAACCCTTTCGGTAAAGACCTCGCTATAACCACAGCCGCAAATGAGGCCTTCTACGGGTATGACCTTTAAAATTTCCATCTATAATTATGTACATTACATCTTGACCTCTAGAGGTCACCCAAAAAATTTTGCGGCAAAACTGGCACGAGGTGTGTCACACACCTCGTTATAGCTTATTAGTATATTATAGCTATATTAGCTTAAGTTGATGAGCTTGCAAACAAAATTTCTGGTCGAAATTCGACGAACACTTGAAAAGGTCCCCTTGAAAGTTATAGCTTCAAATTATACAAAAATTTAAATGGACTATCAAAGAAGACACATATTTTTTGACCACCCTGTGCACACTATTCTTCGGCATAGTGATTCTTACAATGATTTCATAACATTTAGCATACGCGAATAATAAGCGGTAAAAGAAAACAAGGAAGTACACGTCATTTATTTTGTCCTGAAAATAAAAACAAGTTCAAATTCGACTTCCTGGACTCGATTCATTCTCACACTTCAACAAAAACCACTCTTATCAAAGATGTTCCAGAAAAAGTTAGTATTTATTGTACTCCTGATTGGTCTGAGTTCAATCCGAGCGATTCCTGTTATAGGGGAACCACTGGATGATGAATCGAAGGCAACTCTTAAACGGGAGACACTTGCTCAAGGTAAACTTGAATGAATTCACTCAGCAATGCAATGGTTTTAATATATACTTTTTAAATTTACCTCCGCAGGTCGTCACAAGATTAATCCAAATTGGATTACCGGAAAACTTGGGGAGAGCAAGACGGGTCAGCAGGGTAAGTCTATGGCATATAAGTACTATCAGGTCTTAGGTTCAATTCCTGGTCGACGCACATCATATTTATTGTCATATGTTGCTAATAATTAAAAGGACAAGCAGCGGACCAAGAACGAGTGCAAAACAATTCACAACCCCCAGCAATAGTTCAAGAGCCAGGCCAAACAAATGTCCCAGCAGAAGACCAAGTGCAGAACCAAGGTGCTGACAATGTTGCAGATCCTGCAAATGTTGATCCGCCAAACAATGCTGAGGGCGCGCCTGCAGATTCTGGTGAGCAACGGACATTATATAATCAAGTCAGGGTTCAATTCCTAGCCCACCCACTTTCCTTTGAGTCGCTTTCGCTAACAGTAGTAATTAAGGGATAATCTGCACGCCACATATACAAGTGCTCCGTAGTTTTTCAACTAATGTGAATAAACAAAATTAATGTCATATTGGATTAAAAATATATGTAGGAGCTGCAGTGGACGATAAACAGAATCTAGAGGGAGCCACGGCTATATCAGACAATCCTTCAATTGCCGGTTCATTAAACAATGCTGAGGCCATCCCGACGGATTCTGGTAAGTGTCTGGTTTTATATGGGCTCGTCGGGGTTCAATTCCTGGCACGCCCATTTCCCGTTATATTGGTTGGAATTAGGTGACAATCTCCATGCCACATATATACAAAGTGTTTATTAGTTTGCAATCAATGTGAATAAACAAGTTGCACTAATATGACATTTTGTTTAAAAAATTTAAAGGGGCAGGGGCTGTGCCAGCAGAACCGATCCCTGAGGGAGGGGCAGGGGCAGTGCCAGCAGAAACGCCCCCTGAGGGAGGAGCGGGGGCAGTGCCAGCAGAACCGCCCCCTGAGGGAGGAGCAGGGGCAGTGGCAGCAGAACCACCCCCTGAGGGAGGAGCAGGGGCAGTGCAAGCAGAACCGCCCCCTGAGGGCGGAGCAGGGGCAGTGCCAGCAGATCCGCCCCCTGAAGGAGGGGCGGGGGCAGTACCAGCAGATCCGCCCCCTGAGGGAGGGGCAGGGACAGTGCCAGCAGAACCCAGCCCTGAGGGAGGGGCAGGGGCAGTGCCAGCAGAACCGATCCCTGAGGGAGGGGCAGGGGCAGTGCCATCAGAACCGATCCCTAACGGAGGGGCAGGGGCAGTGCCAGCAGAAACGCCGCCTGAGGGAGGAGCAGGGGCAGTGCCAGCAGATCCGCCCCCTGAAGGAGGGGCGGGGGCAGTACCAGCAGAACCGATCCTCGAGAAAGGGCCAGGGGCAGTGCCAGCAGAACCCAGCCCTGAGGGAGGGGCAGGGGCAGTGCCAGCAGAACCGATCCCTGAGGGAGGGGCAGGGGCAGTGCCATCAGAACCGATCCCTAACGGAGGGGCAGGGGCAGTGCCAGCAGAAACGCCGCCTGAGGGAGGAGCAGGGGCAGTGCCAGCAGATCCGCCCCCTGAAGGAGGGGCGGGGGCAGTACCAGCAGAACCGATCCTTGAGGGAGGGCCAGGGGCAGTGCCAGCAGAACCCAGCCCTGGGGGAGGAGCGGGGGCAGTGCCAGCAGAACCGGGCCCTGAGGGAGGGCCAGGTGCTGATAATTTGACTGCTGTACCATCAGACAATTCCACAACTGTTGGTGGGTTAAACAATTCTGAGGCCGCTACGGCGGATTCTGGTCTGGTAACATAACCAGGTCGGGATTTAATTCCTGGTCCCCTCCCTTCACATTACAATTAATTGGAATTAGTCGGCAATCTCCATGCCACAAGCGGGGCGTTCCAGAGAAAACGCACCATTGTTTGATCGTATTTTGGCGAAGTTACAAGAATTGACGTTACGGTCAGGTTGGAATTATTGATAAAGTCTAAGAGTTTATTTCATCCACATAGATATTTAAAAGAAAAATCATTGGGACAGTGGAAGTCATCCATAAAATTAATTTGCTGTAAAATAAGTGTGTGGTTTACGTTGATAAAAGAAACTCCTAGAATTGATCAATAATTCAAACCTGACGGAACATAAATTCATGTAACTACGTCAAAATATAGCCAAACAATGCTGCGCTTTCTCTGGAACACCATGTATATAAAGTCCACCGTGGTTTGCAATTAATGTAATATTTTGTTCAAAAAAACTAAAGGAGTTGGAGTGGCCGAACAACCAAACCCTGAGGGAGAGCCAGCGTCTGGTGATTCCACGGCTATTTCAGCAGACAATTCCACAAATTTCGATGGGTTAAATAATTCAGATGTCTCGACGGCGCAGTCTGGTAATTGAATTTAATTCCTGGTCTGTGCAATTCCCATTACATCGTATTTAAGGTAGGCTGATCTAATTATTGCCACCTTCGAGCAAGTGTGCTAATTATTGCCACACGCCATTTGTAGGCGTGCTTTGAGGATCCCATGCTCGTGTTGTTGAGGGGGTGGCGAAAATGAGCACATCTGTTCATCTTTAGACTGCCCGAGTGTGAATGATGTACCCAGATATAAGTGATAATTAGCACACCTTCTCTTTTGTGTGTTAACGTTTCCCTTTCTCGGACAGGTGTGCTAGTTATCGCCACTTCCATATGTGGGCGAGCTTTGGAAGTCACATGCTCATGTAGTTAAGTGGTGGCGATAATTACCACACTTGCGCGAGGGTGGCGATAATTAGACCAGCTTACCTTACTGATTGTAGAAATTGGTGCGGAATTAATGTGAAGTTTAACTAATGTGATATTTTCTATGAAAAAATTAAAGGAGCAGGAGTGAGCGAGAATGAGAGCCTTGCGGGAGGCCAAAATGCTGATGATTTTGTTGATCCACTAAAAAATCCAGGGGCTATCAAGACTGATTCTGGTGAGCACGGTTTGTAATTAAAATGAATAAACATGTTGAATTAATTCGAAGTATTTTTCAAACTAATGGAGCAGCAGTGGGCGAAGGTCAGAACATTGACGAAGCCCAGGATGCTGGTAATTTTACGGTCAATCCTACAGATGCTCAACCGTCAGACAATTCTGAGGCCAACGGAGTGCTGCCTGGTGAGTGCCTGGCTTCACATAATTCGATCCGGGCTCAATTTCTTGACAGACAAGTTTTAATTCTCTGCGGTTATAAATGAAATAATATATGATCTTCACAAACATAAATAGGAGGTGCGGGTCAAAACGAAACAATTGGCGCAGCCGATGGTAATGAACTAAGGTCAGATGTACCGGACGGTAATTCCAAGGAACCTGAAGGGGACACAAGTGTAGGTGGCGCGGGTAAGTTTCTGGTTTTCTATCATATCTTGGTTCGATTCCCTGTCGACGTACTTTATGGTACTTACCTTATATGATATGGTGTTAACAGATGGAACAGCAGTGGAGCCAAGCCCCGAGACACCCCAAGGAGGCGACAGTTCTAACACGGTACCGGATGACCAATCAAACGTTAATCAGTCAAGCATTCGTGAAGGCGGTACGGGTCAGAATGGTGAGTACCTGGCTTTATACAGGGTGTCCCAGTGAAAGTGCACAATTGCTTGGCCTGAATATATTTTGGTGTAATTACAAGAAATTATGTTACGGTTTTGGTTGGAATTGTTGAGAAATTCTAAGAATTTATTTTACGTAGCGTCAGCGACACAAATTTTATAATTTATTTTTATTTCGATGGTTTACGTTATGCGTCACTGCGTCACATAAATAATATTGTATTTTTATTTTAGGGTACGAGTGCTACTCCTGTTCCAATATTGTGGCAGACGATAAGGAAAAGTGTGTCACCGCAATTGAAGGAAGTACAAAGAAATGTTGGCCAGAGCTACATGGCGCACCATTACGAGGATGTAACGTTATCGCAGGTTATTTGAACGAAAATGGGACAGGGCCTGTCCAATTTGTGTTCCGAACTTGTGAGAACATACCCAAGAATGCTCACACAGTAGAGGAATGTGATGACATGAGCAAACTACCTAACCTCGTCGCAAGGGAAATCTCTTTAAGGACACCAAGCAAAGAAGTATTTTACGTACGTGACTGTTACTGTACGACTCCATTGTGTAATAGTGTTCTGATTACTGAAAAAGAGGCTACGCCGGAGCCAAACGCTGAAGTTTCCTCCGACCAATCGGGAGACCATAAATCTATCATGGATGCTATTGCAGAATTGAAACGAGAACAACAAAAACAAGCGGCGGAGATGGCTAGCAAAGTTGATAATATTGAGAAAAAGATGCAACCCGCCAACGGATAAAAAATCTCGGTTCTGTAGAGAAAAATTTAATTCAATATTAATATTTTTTGATAAATTAATAATAAAAGGCCAGACATCTCCAATTCAGTTGAACCAAGGAATGTTTTTAATTTTTTTTGTCAATTTGCATTTTTATTTATTCAACTGCAGGTTAAATTAAATAAATTAAATATTTTAATGTGGACTGAAGTAAAATAGAATAAATTTTATCGTTGTGATGAAACATTTAATTTAAGTTTCAGGTGGTCTCGTCATATTTTTCTGTAAAAAGTTAATTAAGAGTTTGAAGTAAGTCGGATACCGACAATTAACTCTTGGCTTCCGTGACTCCAACTTGTGGACAACAAATTATAGTAAATTACACGCGTTCATAGTAATTCCAATTTTAACTGAAAATTGAATGCAAATTTTAAATTAATTTGTGCACATGAAATAAACCACCGAATTTTGATTAATAGTCGGCATGGGCATGGGCTTCATTTTATGGTTGCCTAGGAAAAACTAACACGCACACTGAAATAAAACATTGAGACTGAGGCGAGGGAGACACAAATAAGCCAGGAAATTCAAATCTCTCATTTCCAATTTTGAAGTTTAGTGAACAGATCTCTAGAAATATTTTAATTGCTGTTTAAAACTAGTTTTTAATTCAAAGTTCTTATTATTTTGTGAAATTATTTGGATTCACCTACAATGTGAAGTATTTCATTTGGTGAGAAGAAAGTAGTTTTTCCTGTGGTATCTCTGGAGTCACTGATTGAAATCATGTCCGTCATCAGTACTCCGTGTCTCATCCTCATTCTGTTTCCTGTTCCGGCTCGATCCGAAGGAACTGACTGATTTCCCAAATTGGACAACACAGAGAAAATTAAAGCAGCCTTGCAGAAAATTCGCAAAGAAGATTTCTTCCCAGGTAATACTACTTGAACTTGAATATTTATGCGATACATTTTGGCAGATTTTACTAATTAATGCGTTCATAATTTTTGAGTGGGTAAAGTATCCGTGTTTTAATTGGCTAAAACGATTTATTATTTTTTTTACAATCAATCAGTTTTCTTAAACCATGATTTTCTTTCGCCATTATATTTTAAACGTAAATTTGAGTAGAATATAGTAGGTCGGTACAGATTTATTGTTGATTAAACTAAGTCTCTTGAAACGGTTAAGCATTGCTAATTATATACGGGGTGTTCCAAATGAATGATTCGGGTTTCACAATTTTGACATTTTGGGATTTGCCATAAGACTGGTTTATTCGACATTATAGTTTTTCCTAACTTTCGGATTCCGAGGGCGTAACAAAGCCGGCATGCCATTCTCTCTGAATAGGGACTTTGTTCGAGATTCAATTTTACTAGCCTGTTCTTCGATATTTATTTTCAAGTCATTTTGAGACTTTTGAATTGTCAAAATTAATTTTTCCGTAAAAATGTGAAATCCCGAGGTTATCGATATTTGAATAGCATTTTTAAAAATCAAATGCTTATTCCCTAAGCCTTCAATTTTTGAAAATGGGTACACTCTTTTGGAATACCCTGTCCTTAATTGTTAGGAACATCTGTAGGTTTAGTGCACTATGATGATTTTTAATTGTTATTTATCTTTTCAGGTCGTGATACTCTCCCCGTGGAAGATTTGATTCCTTGCTTTGATGGAAATCCGGATAAGTGCTTTGCAGACGATTATGTCAAGAATGAAGTGAGACTTCGGAATGGATACAAGTCCTTCGGTGAGGGATGTTCCGCGGACCCTGCCTTGAATCAACTTCTGTTCGACCCACCTTCTATTAGAGATGGTTATCCGAGGTGGCAACTGGCAACGTCGCTTACTGGATGCAAATCGACCACTCTGCAGTCCTTTCAAACATCTCCAATGTTCCAAAACAACTGCAAAATGTGAATGCCGTCCTGGTTTGATTTGGAGGGAAGAATCTTTCGAGAATCATGAAATACCATTCGGAGCCGGTGTGTATGAGTTTTATGGGAATCATACAATGCCATCGTCAAGCGGTACAATTGAATTACGATCACTGTGTGAGCGTGAGAAGATTTGCATATTTGCCATGAACAAACCGTGTCAAATGAGAGAATACCCTGGAGATGAACTGATTGATTCCAAATCATTGAGTCCAAGGCCAATTAGGGAAGGAATTCCAAAAGCTACGACGTTTTTGGACATTTTCCATCGTGAGGGAAAGATTACACTGCGTGGTACGTCTCTTTTCCTTTCTGATTTTCTTGTATGTAATGATTTCATTATTTTATTGTGGATTAGAGCCAATGAACTTTTACTGAATATATTCCTTTGTCCTTGCAGGTCTTGAGATTGGATCTCCAAGTTGTGGAGACAATGAATGTTCGCAATCCTTCTTCACCCAAAGACAACGTGTGTGTGTCCCTAGGGGTTGGGACAAGAGTGTTTCCCACTTGGAGACATATTTTATCACCGAAAACACTTTTCGTTTAATAAAGGGGATTGGATCCAAATGCAATTATGAACACCACCGTCGTTTGTTCACGTTTTCGGAGGAAGAACGATCCGGGACTGATTTCTTGGCCAAACGGAAGAAGAACCTTGAAGAATTAATGAAAGAGCGTGAAAACCATAAGTCTTCAAAGCTTCCTCTTTGCAACGTACATGCTCTCATCACATGTGGTGCCAGCTCTGGACAGTGTGAATGCATCCCTCCATCCATTCGAATGTTTGCGTTTGCAGAGTTCCCATATTGTGATCTATCTAAACAAGAACACAATAACTGTGACAAGACGAATGGAATCATGAAACTTCTTCACAATGAGACTTATGCTCGTGGAACCAAGATGCTTCTAACCGAAGGAGTGAGCGGTGCAGTACCAAGTTGTAAAATTGACTTGTTTTCTGTCAATTTTGTATGTCACGTGGGATTGGACATAAACGAGGAGGTAGAGATGTACTGTACGTGTCCGAACGGGGAAGCCGGTTCGGAATGCCGTGATAAATTGACAGGATTCATAATGTTTGCTCGTCTACCTTCGTTCCCATCAGACGTCGAAGACCTGAACGAAAAATGGAATATTTTCATTGAATTCAACAAAAAATCAATTCAATTCGAAAATATTTTTAAGTTGTCCGAAGGGAAATCATGTGATTTGTAGGCTGAAGTAGAGGCATCTACAGCTGTTGAGCGGATTCGACGTCTAGACAAGAAAGGAACAGTCATGACAAAAGAACAGTACAAAAAACTGTCGGACACTATCGCAAAATTGACAAAACAACATCAAAATGGTCCAAGACTTTGTCAGCGACTCGGCGTTGTCTTGACATGTAATTCAATCAAATTTACCTGTGTCAAAGAAGACGAGAATGTTTTGCTTGAGGCTTGCAAACATTTGGGTGACACTTGTGAGCCTGAAGGAATGATCATAAAGGGCGGAAGATGTGCTTGTGCCCCGACACCACCCGAACCAGCAGGCTCAACAACACCAGGAAAAAGTTCCACCGAATCTCTTCGTGTTGTCAAGACACCGGCTGGCTACTTTTTTGCGATCGGAATCGTCATCATCATATTGAAATAAATTTATTCACCTTCTAAATTATTAATTGAACACTCTGTCATACGCCTTTTAAATGTTTGACAGAAATAGAATTGTTTTATTCATTTAATCCAAAATTTGTCCTTGAATAAAATCGACCTGATAGATTTCGAGTGTAATTGTATATCTTCGAAATGCACGCTTATTGAATTAATTAATCATATAAAATTCACACATCATAAGCTTGTTAACGTCAATTAATGCTTGCATTTTTTGTTTAATTTCGTTTAAGTAACTATTATAGTACATCGTCAGTACCAGGTAATCACATCCCTCACATCGATTGGATTGGGTGTAGCATGTGTACATTTATTATCTGCGCTAGATGTTGAGTGACCATATCATTTTTTTGTACCACCACGGTTTCATTTAACTTTTATATTCTGGTTCGATTCTCGGTCCGCGCACATTTGAATTACTTGTACGGCTGAGTAAATTCCCGGTTCTGACAAGGGAACTTTTCCAATTGATCATCAAATTTCGACCTCAAACATTCTCTGCAAGTTCATTTACTTATGCTAACACAGCGTGTGAAATATCTCGTGCCGTTTACTTGTGTGTGCATTTGCGAGAATAGTCTCCATATACCTATCTCTGTACATTACACCGTGACCTGCGCAGGTCACTCAAAGCATTTTGCGTCAAAGCAGTACAAAATATTTCACACATTGTGTTAGCATAAGTACTTTCAGAAATTTTCAGGTCGAAATTCAATGACCACTGGGAAATGGTCCCTTGTGAGTAATAAGCAATTTTTATTTAAACAAATAAAATTAATGTAAACAAAAATACTTAGAAAAATATCCAGACACATTTACACTTGTTATTACTTCTATGTTCGCCCTGAATAAAGCCAAAAAAAATTGTACATTTGTTTGTGTGAGTTCTGGAGACGAAGAGTCATTTGGCGAGGACTATTCTGAAACTTGGATTAAGCCGGAAAATCGAAAGGCGTTGTCTACTACACTGGTATCTGACCTGCAGGCATAGGGATTTGGGGCGATAGTATAGTCATCGGTAGTCTTAGACGAAGGATTAAATCAGACAGATAGTTCTTGTGCCCAAACTGTCGACTCTCGGAGAAATTGTGTTCGGTGGCTCGGTTGTGGATTAGTTACTGAACTTTTCTGCGAGACCCCTGAGATTTACGACATCTGGCGAGTAGCACTGATAATTAAATCAATTGACCAGGGTTGTGAAAACTATTGAGAATTCATAAAGTCCCATAGAGCTATCGAAGGCTAGTCAATTACACAACTATTTCTTTTTCTTGGAGGATTTTGTAAATATTTTGTGCTCGTCGGTGAGGTGGACACCGGACATTGGACATGATAAGGAAAATTGTTAGTCGGATGGATTTGGAAACTGAAGACGTAACGGAAAGATATCAGCTTAGATGATAGCATTCCAGAAGACGTAGGACGGGTAATTTTAGAATTGATCGTTGAAGCGTCGAAGGATAATGTCATACATTTGAAAGGAAACAGCTGATTGATTATTCTTATGTTACGAAATATGTATTTATGTATATGACGTTTCTCGGGAGAAGTGGAGAAAGGTCAATAAGTTGTTACCCATATGACTTATGTAACAAATTATCATTCCCTGAATGTTTTTATTTACTCGATAAAAGAATACAATACAATATTTTCTTTGACAATGACATTCTAGAAAATCATAACAACAGGGACGTGGTTATTGGTGTGTTAGTGGGGTCTTTCATTTTATCTGCATGTCTCCAGTTATTGTAATTATTTAAGAAATCTAAATTGGGCTTGCACAATATGTCCCTGAATTCGTTCCAGCAACGCCAATATTCCGTGCTGCTAGTTATGAATCCGGTAAGGAGGAAATGAAAACAAGGAAGTACACGTCATTTATTTTGTCGTGAAAATAAAAACAAGTTCAAATTTGACTTCCTGGACTCGGTTCATTCTGACACTTCAACAATACCAGTCTTTTCAATTATGTTCCCCAAAAAGTTAGTATTTACTTTACTTCTGGTTGGTCTGAGTTCAATCCGAGCTATTCCTGTTATAGGGGAGACACTGGATGATGAATCGAAGACATTTCTTAAACGGGAGACACTGGATGATGAATCGAAGACATTTCTTAAACGGGAGACACTGGATGATGAATCGAAGGCATTTCTTAAACGGGAGACACTTGCTCAAGGTAATGTGAATTAATTCACCCGGTGTCTTATTCATTCTTAGCAACTGCATGGTTTCAAGTATTACCTTGTAAATTCACCTCCGCAGGTCGTCACAAGATTAATCCAAATTGGACTACTGGAAAACTTGGGGAGAGTAACACGGGTCAAAACGGTAAGTCTTTGGCATTTATAAGTAATACCATGTCTCAAGTTCAATTCCTGGTCGACGCAGATCACATTTTTTTTCATATGTTGATAATAATCAAAAGGACCGGCAGCGAACCAGAAAAAAGTGCAAAACAATTCACAACTCCCAGCGATAGTTCAAGTACCAGGCGAAACAAATGTTCCAGGACAAGACCAGGGGCAAAACCTTGAGACACCGCAAGGTGTATCAGAAAATCCTGCAAATGTTAATTCGTCAAACAATGCTGAGGGCGCGCCGGCAGGTTCTGGTGAGCGACGGACATTTTAAAATCGTCGGGGTTCATTTCCTAGCCCACCCACTTTCCTTTACGTTGTTTTGTCTGATTATAGTAATTGAAGGATAATCTGCTTGCCACATATACAAATTGTTCCGTAATTTGCAATGAGTGAGAATATACCAATTGAATTATTTGATATTTTGTTTAAAACAATTAAATTAGCAGCAGTGAACAAAAATCAGAATGTTGAAGGAGCCACGGCTGTAAATGTTGATCAATCAATAAATTCTACTGCGGATTCGGGTAAGTTTCTTGCTTTATATAAGCAAGTCGAGGGTCAACTCCTTGGCCTACCCACTTTACTTTACATTGTGTGTACTGATTGCTGTAATTAGACTGCAATTTTCATGCCACATTATATAAGGTGTACTTTGGTTTGCCATTACCGTGAGTAAATTAGTTGCAATGTCATATGTTGTTCCATAGCGTTCTAGGATGAGGAGTTAGCATAGCGTGTCAGTGTGAGAGCTTTAACATAGGATGCGGCGAGACACTGCAACATAGCGGTGGCAGCACTA
>JAQFYE010003915.1:0-14304 GCA_034694305.1 Protaphorura glebata
CATGGACATCCCTCAATTCTGTGTAGATCAGTTTCCAAAACTGTACAAGCACTTTCCAATTGATCATTAAGTAGTTTGTCACAAACACTTTTTTTAAAAATTTTAGCATTTGGTAAAGTTTTTAGATTGTCATCAATTCAAGAATGTTTCTGAACCAAACGGAACGTCCATGTCCAGAATTGCAGTAGGAAGCTCATTAAACTTTGTCTTATCTTCCAACTTCACTTACTGCACTGTCATCGAACGTGAAATAATAAGCCTAAATGCCGCAGCAGAATGCAGAGCACATTGTCGTCATTTCTTGTGTGAATGGTCATGTATATGTATACTTCCGTCTAGGACGAAAGTTGTTGTGGGTGAAAGCCATGATAAAGATAGATGATTTTATGTTCGCAATGGAGTCAATACTTGTTCCGTACGGAAAATAATGAGCTTCGAACTTGAATTTCCACATACCCACCTGGTTGTTGGTGGGTATTCTTAAAATCTGGTTTTCCATTTAAAAAGTCATGATTATTATCACGACTCGGACGAACATAACCTAACTGGGGTCAACGGGCTGTGTACTTTGTACTATCCTGGGATCCAAATTAACTAGTATTTACGACATAACGGTTCCCTTCTAATGTCATGATTTGATAAACAACCACATAGACGTGGCGAAATATTATTAATATTATTGATGCCTCGCTGTTTGTCAAATATATACAGAATGCGCAAAGAAGATAATGATTCGGAAGTCATTCGACCTAGGGGTGTCTTCGTTCCAAACAAATGTGACTCCAAATCAAATTAGATACAGGATGAATCCTAAAGTCATGTTCTTTGGATTGTTAGACTTGGGCGTTGAACCTAATACTGTGACTTGAAATTGAGTCGCAGCACAAGGAAGACTGACGAAATATTTATACAGGACGATGTTTCGCCGTAGAATCAGAAAGGCAAACCTAACACATGATGCGCTCTTTATCGATTAGAGAATATTGGTTGTCGGGACACATGGCAGCTGGAATTCGTCAGAACATTAAAAGTTGTCAATGGAATCTCCGGTTGATAACAATTTCTAGTAATGTGTTTTATGTATGTTGGAACTTCACAGCATGAGAATCAGGGCTGGAATCTTAATTAGTTTTTTGTCACACAAATTAATGACAGAAGGTTTGAAATCGGCTGTGAAGCTCTTGGTCATGGTCAATGGCTAATTTTATAGACTAATTAGTTCTTGTGGATTTTTCCTCCACTCCAATCAAAATTAACTTGGTACACGTGGCGCATTCAGGAATGACTGACAGATTATTTGACTTATTCTCAACTGGTCAAGTTCGACCGGTTTGATTCAATGAGAATTTCGTATAATGGCGGTCGCAGAGTTAAATCGTGTTTCTCATAACTGTGCCACCCTAATTATATATATATTTGGTCCTTTCGTAGTTTCCTACTAGGTAGTTCCTTACGCTACTACTAATTATATTGACAATAATGTCTTGTCAAAATGTAATTATAGTGTACTAAGTCAAAAATTTATTTATACGATTATTTAGTTTATGATTTATTTCATTTCTAGTCATTAAGCGGCCACTCAACACCTGTAGATTGCGTCCGATTCTCTGTTACCGAAGAACATGTCTGTGCGGGTTCCCAAGCAGGGGCTCTAAAGATTTGGGATTTAGAGTCAGCTAAAATTATGCGAACATTAACGGGTCACCGGTAAATAATTATTGAATTTATATTTATATTATGTCACTGGCGATCGTAAAGTAAACACTAATGCCTATGATTTCATGTATTTTGCAGGTCAAGTATTCGCTGTGTAGATTTTCATCCTTACGGTGATTTTCTGGCGTCCGGATCATCGGATAGCACCATCAAGGTAACCTCAACCTAGAAGTAGAACCCACTCTTAATTTCTTTTTTCCTGTGAAGACTTGATTTTGTTAGCAAATCACTTCCTTGTACTACTTATAAGTCAATACTGTCGCCGAACCTGAAATGATAGAGACACGTCCAATTAGATGGACATTTCCTACTACAGAACACACAACTGTCAAAGGATTTAAACGTGACGTATTCACATTCACATGAGATTTCTAAAGGGATAATAAATTTGCGATGGGAATGGAAATTGAAAGACGGAATTAATTGAGTGAGCTGTGACGTGAAGTCAAGCATTTGCGGCGAACGGCAAAAGACATCCAGTGACACGCAAACACAATACAATAGACTTGAATGCTCACTCATTTTAGTTTTAGGAAATGCAAATAATCCCGTAAGAGCTGCCTTCAATAGTTTTTTCGTTAGCATGTGATGAGTAGATATAGATAAAGTTAAAGTTGATTGTATTGTATTGTGCATTGTACAGAAGACTTCAAGACAGGACGGGTTGTATGCATTAATGTTTTGTCCTGAATTTGTATCTCATTTCATATCTCTTCCACCTTCACTTTATTCCATCATCCAATCTGTCTTCTGTCCTCTTGTTCGACCTCACTTTATACGTACAAGACTTCAAAACATCATCATATCTTGGACTCTTCTGTATCACCATAATCATTATTCCTCTTACCCTTTATTATTTATTTGATTGACTGGTCATGACAGACTTCGGACAACGTTGGCACTTCCTTTGTTTATGCTTTGAATTTTAGAAGACCATAATCTCCGAAGAACTGTAGTTCTTTCTTTGATTTGTTGATATCCCTCACGATTTTTCGCCCATCTGGTCCGAGCATAAAAGATTCGGTCAGCCACGGACGTCCTATTTCATGCAATCGATCCTCCAGAAGATTATATCTTAAATGTTATTTAATATGAATCTGACAATATTATGTATTTAATTATCTTTAGATGTGGGATACTCGGAAGAAAGGATGCATTTTTGGGTACAAGGGACATAATTCTACTGTGAATAGTCTAAAATTTAGTCCGGATGGCCAATGGATTGCTTCGGGTGGTGATGATAATTTTGTAAAGGTGAGTTAGTTATAGATGTTGGTTATTTGTTATTTCTCGAGAATATCGAGAATATATATGGCATGACAGTGTCGCTTGTTTGGCAAGGCAGACAAAACAGCGTTTGTTCAGGTGTGTAGGATTAATGTCTTTTTTATATGCATGAAATGTATGTATGCGATAAATGTACATTTAATATGCTACGTATATACGTGTATGGGATTTTTTATAAAGGTAGAAACTTGACAGATATAACTTAAAGGCAATCCAGTTGTAGATGTGGATTAATAATCTACCACTTTTGTACAGTATTTGGTTTTTGCAAAAAGTTGACATTTGTGCTTTCTAACTTCAGAACAAATGATTAAAATTAATTTTATAGGCCTTGGATATTAACTTCGCAATTTCTTTGGAAGAATTAAGACAAGTATATTTTAATTTGTAATAAATATTTGGGTACATATTCGCATCTCGCATGTGATATTCAAATTAGTTCGTAGTATGTAAAATTACCATTCGGCTGTCTTTCCTAGAGGGTATATTTAACCAAATTGAAGTAATTAAATCGTAATTAAATCTCGGTAGAATTGAAATAATTTGTAATAAGCGAAACGTTCGACATTTCTGGTCTAGTGCGATATCACCGCCAGGGTTTAGAATTGTTGTTAATACGTTTGCTTGAAGGCGAAACTAAAGTCTTAAAATGTACATGTTCCCCAGCCAATGAAATTGAAATGTAGATTTCAAGCATTATACTTTTTTTCTACGGTAAAATATTTTACACTTGGTTAGCCCACTTTGGCGTGATAGTTTTTTGTTACCTCCGATTCACATTACAATGCAGTTGTTAATAGAAAGAATAGACTATTTTGGGTCAGTTAGATATCCATACATACTTATGAATGAATTTAAAATCTGAGCATAGGTGAACGCCGCATGATCGGAGTGAATGGAAGCTAATGTTAAAATTGGTGTGATTTTCAGATTTGGGATATTCGTGTTGGGAAAGTATTGAGTGAGTTTGGTGATCATCGTGCTCCAGTTTCAGATGTTGAATTTCATCCGCATGAATTTTTGTTGGCATCTGCAAGTGCTGATAAAACTGTTAAAATTTGGGACTTGGAGGCCTTGTCGCTTATCTCATCCTCATCTCCTGATGTACCCGCCGTTAGGTAAGAATGTTTTACTAATCACTAATCACTAAATGTAAAAATAGGTATGCTGTTAAATTGTTTGATTTGGAAAGAACAAATATTGGGCTCACGTGTGTCCTTGTTTGACTAATTCGGTGTGGACATAACACAATTTAACATTTCGCTTGGAAAGTTGAGCTTGGTGTTTGATGACTCAACCCATTATCACCTCACGAATGTTTTGTTATTAATACTAATTACTGAAAATTTACTACACCTCTCAGTTTTATTTGTCCTTAACTGACAAGGGTAACAACTGTCGATGTGTTATTTGGGCTGGCTCCTTCTCCCATCTTGCCCAACCTGAATTTTGTCAGAAGTAAGACATACAGATAGCATACATACAGGGCGGCACGAAACCTTCGCGCCTACTTCAGAACACGTTGTTCAAATATCTTCTTTTCCTATTTTCGTGAATAAATGACATTTTGATCTTATGTGCACAAATGAAAAGTATTGCCAAAAGGGATCAACAAGAAATAGCTTCAGGTCTTAAAATTTTATGAGCTATCTTATGGCTCCTTGTTTACTAGCGAGACATTCACAATGAATCAGACGATTATCACCCACTTTCAGTTACTAATCGAAAACCACTTAGAATAACATTAGTCGCGAAAAATCGTGATGTTAACTATGAATACCTCTATACCTCTAACATTATCGGATTTGATGTGGATTGGAGTTTCTGTAGACCCTCACCCATCCGAGTCTAGCTTATTGTATGACCACTGAAACTGCCGGTTTCGTAGTTCTTTTTGCTCTACTAATTAAAATTCTAGTCTAGTTTTTTAACAAAGATAATACCAACTCTTAATATTTCGAACAGATGTGTCTCATTTCACCCCAATGGCAATTGTTTATTTGCTGCATCATCTGAAACCCTTCGTGTTCACGGGTGGGAGCCCCTGGAAATCTTTGATAGTGTGCCCACCTCCTGGTCGAAAATTCAGGACATTGCCATTTCTCAGGACCAGCTAGTAAGTTTGAGTTGAGATTTCTTACCAAAACTCAAACCGTTGACTTGAATAACATTTTGTATTTATTTTCTTAGGTTGGTGTTTCGACACAACAGACAAATGTGTCGATCTTCATCGTGGACCTCCTCAGAGTACAACCATTTGGAAACCTGAAGAGAGCCAGAGCCCCGTTGAGTGCAGGACATTCATTGAGAAAGAATTTCAATACGGAGCGGTCTTCTGAGTTTGCGGAGTCATTGTAAGTTGGGCGTTCACGTTACATTTTTACAATTAATCTGTAGGTGTTCCTCGTTTTCAATCGAAAATCTACTTTAGTTTTTTATTCTTTCTTTAGGAAAGCTATGAAAGCAAGCGAAGAATCTGATAGCCTACCAACTGATCCTGAAGACGAGTCTTTGTCTCAACCGGAAATTAGGATTACTTCTGACTTTCGAGCAGTATTTCATCCTCACAGGGATCGTAAGACAACAACAACAATTTCAAACTCTACCTAAGAAAAGAACCTAATTGTAAATGTTGCGCTTTTTAATTAATTTGAATTAGTGACACGGACTCCTCCACCTGAAGAGTTTCTACCTCCAACAGATGAAGGTATTATTTTACTTGAAGAAATACGAGATAGTTAGGAGTACTCCGAATTTCTGTGACCTAAATTCTAAGTCAATTCATTTTTGGCACTCTCGAAGGCGTACCAATGCTTTGGACTATGTAGATTATTCTACCTGCTTACAAATGGCACGTCTTAGAATCAGTCAATAGAAGAATATTGTAACAATGAATACGTAAATTGGTCTATATACTCTATAATTTGTTTCAGAGTCCTCTGGAATGTCGCATTCGACTGATGCCGAATCGCCTAGACCGGCGGTAGTAAAACGTGCCATGAAATTTAAATACGTCTCATCGAAACCGCAGTCGAGGCCACGAGATACACCAGAAGGTTCTCCGAGGAGGTCAAGTGTCCCAACAGTGAGTTTAGCCCAGGTCTCATTGTCACAACACTCATCGTATCCTCATCAGTCATTCCGAAGTCGTAGTCCAGAATGTCTTTCCAGCAGACCGAGTTCACTTTCAGATGATTCTTGTGGTCCTTTGTCCACTCGAAGTGAAAATTCTGTCGGCTACTTACCCGATTCATTGAGCTATCAACCTCCTCCTAGGTTTGAAAAAACTTAATGATTATTTTGTATTGGATTATGAACTATAGATAATTATTGTGATGTTAGTTGCGTTAGTAGTTTTTGACTTTGAGATATTCAGATAATAATTCCGACAACCAACTATGTCGAAAAGAAATAACACGGAGAAATAATATCAAGCTGTCCATTATTGCAGTGGAATTCATTGATTTAGTTCAGATGTTTGATACCTGGCAAGTCTAGTCATCGTGTTCTTGAATGCTTTGGATGACACTTATATAAAGAAACAAACAAACTAAGTGTCCACCTAGTCGTTATCGTCAAAGAAGGACGGTGAATAACTCAACTCGTCGTTTGTTATTTGGAGTTGTAGAATTCGGTCTGTGCACTTATTCGCATTGTTTAGCACTCGTTATGTTAATCTAAACTTATACACTTCAAACTTTGGAAATTTAGAATTTTTTGAAGTTTTAGAAATCGTGGATTCAAAGCCTTTAGTTGTGTGTGGGAAAGGGCAAAAAGAAACAGTGCAAACCGTAGAAAATACTTCCTAAAAGTTTGGGTGTACATTTAGTCGTGCTAAATTTCTAAAATTGATTCACCTCGAACATTGAAAACACGGTTTTATATTAATTGGACGCCATCTTGCTGGCCCTTTTCAACTCCACATTACCTGCGGCAAATCAACTAGCGTATTTCTCATTTGAATATGAATTTATACTATATTGCAAAACGATAGAACGGTTATTAACGACAATCAATGCTAGTTTGGTAGCCTAAACAATCAGAATAAGATTTAGACAATTTTCTACAGATGATTTTGCAGGGTCAGGAAGATTGGAATTTGAGTGATTGAATGAAAGAAATGTTGAACGTATAATTATTTATGTTTTTGGTTTTGCAGAGTGACTCTTAAACACAGTCCTTCTGAGCCAACGCTTGTTCCGCGAGGTGATCGAGACAGTTCTTCGCTGTTTCCATCGCAGCCATTACTGCATCCACTTCCGAGGAGTCCAGAACGACCTCTAGCTCAGTGTCAAGTTAAGCCAATGCCGAAAGCACCCACGCCCGCTGAGTCAGTACGTAACCTGAAGACTGATGATTACTGTAAACCTAAATATGTGCAGGATGATTTTGTGCCTATTCCGATTGATAAACCGTCTGGTTTAGCCATTGATGACTTTCTACCGGTATATATCTCTTCATATTCTATAAATTAAGTGTTCTTGCCTACTGTCTAACACGTTGCTTCTTATTTCACAGAAAAAGTGTCCCGTGGCATTTCAAGGAGGTATACAAGTTGTCGACATTGATGAGTCAAATATATTTACGAACTTAGTCCGGGAACATCAGCCACTACTTTCGGTACTATTGGCTAGGCAAAGGAATCTCCGAATTATTTACAATATATGGCAATCGAAGGATGTAAAAGTAAGAACAAATTGATGAAAAGAAATATATCATCGTATCGCTTTAAAATATTTACGAAGTGAGCTCCTCCCATGTTGAAGTTTGGAAATGTTCAACATACCATTAAACAAGAAATATTAGTGCTCTGGATTGGAATAGTCCAACCAAACCAAGAGTCTTGAGAAGAAAACTTCTCAATCAAGAGTTTTGGAAAATGGTATCTCGGCAACTCTATGCAGAAGATAGCAATTCAACAATTCTACAAAACTGAATTCATCAAAGGACACTGGCATTTCTTTGTGGTTCGGTGCGAATTGGCTCGACGGATATATTGTTGCTATAGACTTGTTGAACAACTTTTGTGAAGGTCCCGAACCGAAAAATCGCACCGTTTGGGCTCTAGAAATGTTCAGAGAGCGCAGGCTACGCGCTGAGTGTAGTTCATGCCCCTGTGTATTTCTAGCGGCCGAACGGTGTGACTTTTCGGGTCGTGACCTTCACGAAAGTTGTTCAGCAAATTAACTAATCCAGCATTGAGCCAAACCTCCCATATTTCACCATTTATAGTAGCCAACACTTCTTAGGAATAGAGTGTTTGATTGATTGGTATTGCTACCAGTCATTCAATACGAGTTTATTGTCGAATTCAGCCGTAGCCCGTTCAGACTTTTCATTTTTTACAACAATAACGGAATGATATCAAATCACAAAAATCACAGAAGGGAATCGACGAGTTTTTTCTATGGTACAACTTCACGAATCTCAAATCAGTCCAAACTTTCTGAAACGCTATTACTACAATAATTCTCACTTGTATACGTTTTTTATAATTTTAGTAGTTCTAACTTTATTTGTATGCAATATATTTTTCCAGTTTCTGGTCAATGCAATTTATTCTAAAATGCATCAACGTCTAAGTTTACACTATAATTACTTTTCAGACGGCATTAGAAACTGCAGTGGAACTCCGCGATGCAACCGTTGTCGTGGACCTTCTGAGTGTGCTTGTCCTCAGGCCGTAAGTATTTCAATTTGTTCATTCCAGAATAAAGTTGACCAGCTGTACTGGAGTAGATGATTTATGAGCGGTGGGATGAGAAGCTGTTGACAAGCGACATATTATTTGTATCAGTCAATTTCTTTTGATCTGTCACACGGTTACATGATAGTAAATTCGGAGGTTTGACCAAGTAAGGGGAAGATTCTCCAAATTAGTTGCACAGAAATAGCATAATTATTGTTAAAATTGAAGAGTATAAAGTAAGTAGTATAAGTAGTAAGTAGGTATAAAATAAAGTAAAATACTTCCGTATTTCCTTCAGGACTAGAATAAATGGAAGTTATAAAACGAATAAGTTGGTTAAATACTCAGATCCCCTTATGACAGTCAAGAGTTTTGCATTTAATCTTTGACAACATTTTGGGTCCTCTTCCAACAACTTGTGAGCTTTTGTGCCTGTGGATTTCGTGAGCAATTTATTTTTATGATTTGTGACTCAAACTAAATTTTCTGGGAGATAATAAACGTAATATATGATTAGTTGGTAAGGTTCAGGTTGAGAGAAGTTCGCGGATGAATTCCGGTAGGAACATTTGAAAAACGGAATATGTGAAACCCGTAAGCTTCATAAAATTTTTCTTCATCATGCTATCTTTAATAGTCAGGGTTGAAGGTAAGTCCCAATAATTTCGACAATTCAAATTAGTGAGTACCAGAAGATGTGATGGGTTGGATTACCTTGAATGTTTACTGAGCCGCCGTATTGAGTAAATTATATGAGATCAAGTTTCAAATCTCAATCAAGGTAGTGTAGGAAACACCTTGAAAAGATGAGATGACGGGTAGAGTAAATTATTCCTGACTTATCTTGTGTAAACATAAAAAGTGAAGCCGCCAGGTAGATAGATTCATTTTAAAAAAACACACATGGCCCATAAGTGGTCAATTTAGTTCCTCATCCCCATAATTTGAAGTCTCTCATTCTCACCAATATTGCCTTTAGATTATCTTCTATAGACGGCATACAATGTAAGGAAGAACAATCCTAACCCTTTCTTTATTGTTTCTGTGTGGGATTTCAGGTCGATTTGGAACCTCGACCTTTGTGTGGCACTTCTTCCCTCTATACTTCAACTTCTACAGAGTCGATACGAAGCGTAAGTTTTTTTTCGTTCATTTCTTACATGTTGAAGAGTGCATTTTTGTGTTAATTTACTGTGTTGATAACTTGAAAGATTTAGCTTGGACGAGCCCGCTTGTTCATGTGTACTAGATTATAAACTCAAGTATCGGAAGTCGAAGTATCAACAGTTTGTGCGATAATTTGATGATGTACCCCTTTTTATTTTCCTTTCCTATAATTACTATATTTTGTAATTATCTTGTGTAAGTTTTATGACTTCCTTTCATCAGTCCGCTCCTCCAACGGACGCACCGTGTCGCAATTTCTCTCCCCTTCTTTAAACTGAACGAGTAGAAGGAGGTTCTGACTGTCATCTTATAGTCATGTTTTGAGATCAAACTCTCTTCCTTACAAATTATTCTCAGCCTTTCATAATTCCCATGGAATATTTTTCGTAGTAATTTTGTCTAGGTAAGGTACCCGTCAAACTTTGTTAAAACAACCATCACACTTTTCCCGCATGATCTAACTATCACCATAGCGAAGCGGTCTGGGACGGATGAGGTGTGGTTCTTTCAGATATTTCGAAAGCTCAACTGCCACACGTGATATGACCACGTGATGCACCATTTTCTTAGACAAATTATTCAATGATAATTTCTTTGAAGCTAGTTGCATGCAATATGCTTTTAGATAGGGATCTTCAATAATTTGACGGACTTACTTCGATGTCAAAAGAGGCGTAATTGATCCATATGGCGTAGAGAGAGGCTAGACCGGCTTTTGGAGTGATCTATGAATAATTCAATGAGGAAATACGAAGTATCCCCATACTAGAGTTTAGGGCTTATGTGTAGACTCCATTTTTGAAAATATTGTCTGCAAACATTACTTCAATTCATCCCCTGACCCTCCCATTTCCGACGGAATTAACATAATTCAGAAGTTGAAATTAACGAGGCTAACTAAAGTGAAGTTTGTAACCTCCTCGTCAATACTTCAGTTAAAAGCAAAGGTACAGATCCTATCCATTCCAATCGTGTTAAAAAATGAAACATTGTTCGAGAGCAGCAGTTATAGAGTAGCCGGCGGCAATTATGTTTTAGGTTGTTGTTTAGTTAGTTTTGTTAATGGAACGGGATGCGGATGATGAATAATATGAGAGTGATTCATAGAATGAATCCACATTCATGTTTCACTGAATCGTTCATAATATATGTTTTGTCGAAGAGTGTTTTTCCGGGTGCAGTGAAGTCTGACGGAGGGATGAATGGTGAAATGGAACGTAGGGTCGTCTTTGAATCGAATCCCGAGTCCGGGTAGAGTTAGTAGTTCCCCTCTCCGGTTTATTTTTTATTATCATTTCAAAATTGTAGACTGTCATTGGTCTTTGGGATGTAGTGCAATACCGTTGTCTCTTCATCAAGAACGCCCACTCTTTCACCCCTGCCAAAATACGCGTGGAAACCCAACCCTTCTTGTCAATCAGTATCATTTATCTAATTATCCTATCTGCTCGAAGCAGCCATGCTCGGAACGAACGGAACCAGACCCGTCGTATTTTCCCGAGTTTTTGGCTTCAGCAACATAATTTTCAAAGGCAGTCAGACTCGTATACATACATCTCAATACGACTCGCGTAGAATTTTGTAGAGTGAAGACTAGAACTACTATTCTGAACTCAATAGGTAGTTTTAGTTTCATGCTCGTTTCTGTAGTCTGCTTGGTTTGGAGATTTGATGAAAGCAAAGTCTGCCTGGGGTGGAGAGTTTGATACTCTTTGTTCAGACATTATGGATTTTAATGTGAGTCAGTCATAAATTTGAGTAGGTCCCGGAATCCCAGCCCCAGGCAGGCTTGTTTCGAGTTCGAAGTTTTGGAGTATGAATGAATGACAGGGGAAAGAGAAGGAAAGCAAACGAATCAAAGCTCTTTATGGATTACTGAAACTTATGAACTTAAGGTTAAGTGACTACTTACGAAGAGATGAATGACTTACTTAACTTCTTACGTACTTTGTATCTTTCTTCGTGGAAGAATACATGTTTGTGTTTGCCTGGAGATTTATTTACTCATCTGTCTAATGTCCGAATTAGGTAGGAAATACGTCTCGACGATGAGGAGTGGTTATGATTAAATCACTCAGGAATGCGGTAAAGCTTCGGATTAGTGCAGGGGACTGAATTAGGTCATTAGTATCACATTCATTTGCTAGACCGAATTCTTCAAGGAGTCATGAAATGTCGATTTTTCATTTACTACCATTTTTATGTCAAGTTGCAATGGAGGAATTCCAAACATTGTTTCAATGTTAACTTTGCAGTAGGAACTCTGCTCGTATTCTTTTTATGATTTTCTCTGTCTTCCTCATGGAGAAAGTCAGGTCATCGCGGCTCCTTGCGTTTTAAGATAGTTGTAATGATGATTGAATATGTTTGAACCAGTGGGACCCGAATAGACAACTAAAACGTATCGAACTGTTCCTGAACTTGGAAAAAAACAGTTTATTTAACATTTGTGTGTGTTATTTTGCAGGCATATGACAGGTGGTTGCAATGCATTACGTTTGATACTGAAAAACTTTGCATCCGTGATTAAAACGAATATAGAGAGTCCGATTCAGACTGTCGGTGTGGACATTTCGAGAGAGGAGCGGTAAGCCTTTTTTGAATTATACATCATAGGATAATTTTAACTCAAAGTTGCGTGATATTTTTGTACTGCAATTGTGGCTAACCTTGCTTCCTCAATTCTTGGAATTGTCTTCCGTGAAAATTCTAATTTTTAACTTTAAGGGGTTGCGAGCGTAAAGGTAATTACTAAAAACATGCGATGGGTGTCCTTTGTCCTACTTTGCTTCGTCCGAATTGGTTCTGTTCATCGGTCCAGAATAAAATTTTGAATGTTTACAGTGTCACTCGATTCGGCGTTTCAGTTCCTAAAGATTTTTTTAGCTTTTGAAGAGGAGAGGTCGGCCTGTTTGATTTCGAGTGTCTGATAAGGTCGACACACCGGGACACTCATTCATGGGGCAATGTTGTGCCAATGTTTGTTTGTACGGCGAGACGGAGATAAAAAACGAGGACAATCTGATAATGTTGTTATATCCATGTCTTGTTTGGTGATAAAAGATTAGAGAGATATTAAGCTCTTCCGTTTTTTGTGTCCTTGTGTGTCGGCACTCTTTTGCAGTAGTTGAGTTTTGAGTAGTGCCCTGGCGGCCGACCCAGGACGGGTCCTCTGTGTTGCAAAGGCTCCTGACTCGTCTAATAAAACCCGGGGTCTATCTTTGACGACGGATGGGTTTCAAAATGCCCTTCCTTGCTTATTCCATTTCGTCAACAAGGAAACGTGCCTTCACGTAAAAAAATGTTAACGATTGGTCATTTAAAGTGCCAATCGGTCGACAGTACGAAGGTTTCGTGGCCATAAACTTGTTTTCCCTCCAATTTCTTCATTCCTATTCGTACATTGGCGTTATTACTTTGCAGTTTTAGTTGGACCTGTGCCCGAAAGTGAATAAGTTAAATAATAGATTATTTTTCTCAGCCAAACTGGTCATGTGCTCGTAATCAGGAACCTCGATGTCACATCTTAGAGTTGTTTTTTTAACCGAACTGATTTTTACATGAAAAGTAGTTTCCTCGTTAGATATTTTCTTCCTGAGTGAGCTGAACTGGACGAACGCATCTCGGGTTGGTAGCTGTAAACGATGTATACGTAATTCCTCTATCCTCGAAGTCCCTTCCTTCCTCGTGTAAAGGATAGTCAGCTTATGTTTAAAAAATTTAACCTAAAGCTTTTCTGTAAACTAATTCTGAATGGTAATGGTAGTGTACCCTTCACCCACGCTGTTTGCTTTAGCTCCTTACGTTCTTTCTTATGGAAATGTGGCAATATATACTTATACTTCTTAGTGTGTTATCATTGTTGTAAGTTGTAAGAGACTTCCTTTCATCCAAATCCACTTACATTTCCATCAAGTACAAAATATGATGATTTAGGGACAGAGATATCTTTGCATTGTTGTTCCCTGTTTAATTTTGATGCAAACAAGTGATAAAGAATTGGAGCATAATTTAATCGATTTAATCATTCCTTTAATTTTTGTACAAGCGTCTCATATAAAAATTATAAAACATATGTCACTGTTAAATCAACGCTGGAAAATTTGTCTAACCTGCAGAATGTCATTAATTTTGCCTGATAGTAAGCAGAGTATAAGGTCATACGCCTTAAGTCACCCCTCGGATGTCCCATGTTCATTCATTACATTTTGTAATGCGTGCATTAGATATAAAATGAATATTTATAAAGAAGCTGTACGTTTTCGGCTAATGCAAATGCACAAGGTATTATTGTAATCAATTAAGGCGAAGCAAGTGATTTTCGCGCTATGAACCTGAGAAAAGTATGGCTAACTGACGAGACATATTGGGTTAGCTAGCTGGAGCATGCGATTCTAAAGGCAGACAATTTTGAAAATTCAAGAAAAGTAAATTTTTAGAGGATG
>JAQFYE010003916.1:0-14294 GCA_034694305.1 Protaphorura glebata
AGCAAACACAATTAAAAACTTTAAAAAACACTAAAAACAACTGAAAAAGTCGGGAGCTCGAGTCACACTCTTTCCTTTCCTCAAAATATATAAAATACTAAATAGTCCTATTGTTTAACAATCTTAAGGTATGGCGCCAGGTATGGATATTAAGCGTACGCATTGTATGGTGTGTATCCAAGGATGGACGCTGTAAGTGTGCGATGCATTGTATAGGCGCATCTTTCCCGGACACCTCTCTTCGGCCCGTCTTTTTACTTCTCGTCTGGCGTTCAGGTGTACGTTTGACCGATGTAGGACTTTAATGTCATGGCATTGTACTGACGTAGAAATCGACACATTCTGTTTTTCATGGAGTCGACCGCAATGGGCCACCACGGGCTTAGTCGGCATGGTTTAGAAGGCTTGCCAGTATCTTATTGTCCCCCTCAACCTGCTCCTTAATATAACATACCGAGTAGGGTGGGGTGGGCTAATTTTGACCACTTTTCAGGCAAGGCTCCTTCAGAAAGAGTAGATTTGACAAGGAATGAACTTTGCATACACAGGTTTGTTTGGTAACAAAATAAAATTATTTCATAATTTTTCTATTTCGGTTTCCAATAGCAACGGCCAACAATCTGCAACAAGTTGAAAAACCCTCAAAAACAAAGCCGTGTCCCAAAAATGACAGCCACGTGACCCAAATTTGACCACCCATATTTTCTGTTTTAAAAGCAAAATAATTGCACCTTGAGGCTGTGTGTTTATTTTTTGTGGTTCTTGAATTTGTTTGTTTCTTATGTAATTTTATTTATACCTTCGCATGATTAAGTAAATCGCCCATGTTCGGGGTATTTTTCATGTGCTCAGTATTTTCTTGTATGCTTGTACATGTAGATGACGGGTGTTGAATAAATAAATAATTTTGTCCGCAAGTTAGTGTCCCAATTTTGACCATCATATATTGAGATGGTGGTCATTATTGGGACACGCGCCGAACCAAATGCAGCCGTAATGTATTGAAGGTGGCGGTCATTTTTGGGACACACGCCGAACCGAATTTGGGCGTAATGCAATCAGGTGGTGGTCATATTTGGGACACACGCCCGATGTATAAATAATTTAATTAAGCTAAAATTGGTTGAATAAATTATCACATTTTGAAAAGCGTTGTTTGGCATGGGCGCCCCGGCGGCCCAGGCTAAAATTAGGACACTTTCCTCCGGCTAATTTTGGGACACGGTTTGATTTTCCGGTGGGGTCGAATTTTTCTGAAATTGTTTACAAATTTTGAAAATCTAGTGAGAAAGGAAACTATTTTTGAGTTCAGAGTTGCATTAGTGCGAATGTAAAGTCTAGAATTATAGTTACACGTTTCTCTCCGTCCGCACCATGAGTCTTTCCGCACTTGACTTTTCCATTCCCGCGAGGTGCCACAATAATTTTTACTCCGATTTTGAAGATTCCGAATTTTGTTCAAATATTCGTCGATGATTTCGGCGAATTGTAACTATCGCCGCGGAATGCAGAACTTATTTGCCTAAATTACAAGTAATTCATGTTTTTGAATATGGACGTATGTGCGCGCCACTCGCGAATTAGAAAGTGGCCTTTTTAGCACACCGGTCACAATTAGACCAGTCTACCCTACGCATATGTCCTTCACATCAAGTAAGGATTGGCTGATTTCGCATTTGCTATGAGGAAGATCCCACCAATGGAAAAAAGAACAGTGGATATAAACATCTATATAAGTAGCAACCATCACTCTAAAAGTATGTCCAACCCGAGGGATCGTACCGTCCTCAGTCCTCATACTGAATTAGCAAACGACTGCCTGTGCCATATGATACAAGTAACTAACGGAACTAAATGAAACTTAAAATAATATACTCGTTTAAATCGAAGCCAACGGGATATTTTTTAAGTAATTTGATTACCGTTTGATTTAGAGGTGTACCGAAATCGACTTTCGGCCAAAAGCCGAAAACCAAAATTTCGGTACCGGTCTATAGCCGAAACCGAAATTTCGGTTTCGGCGTCGATTTTGACCGAAAATTTCGGTTAACCGTTGGCCGAATTTTTATCAATTTTGGCTTAAAATCAGGGCCGAAATTTGGGATTCGGCCATTGGCCGAGACCAAAATTTCGGTTTCGGTTTCGGCCGAAAATTTCGGTCAACCGAAATTTCGGTACATCACTAGTTTGATTAGTAGTGCAAAGTTTTGATCAAGGTTATAATGTAAAATAAATGCATACATCGTAAGGAGAGTCGAAAGGAGAAAATTGGTGAGGCAAGTGTGCCAGGTTCTCGGTCTGAAAACTAAACAGTTAAGACAAAGCCCGTCAAATGGAAATTCAATGGGAACATATGTTGACATATCTGTGTCCTCAGCTGACACTTCCCACTCCCAGTTCCGTACGACATCCATTCCTTTTTGAAGACTTTGTCCAAGTCTTTCCAAGAATTTCGATTGGAAGAGATTAGTGCCGGTGAGGAATTGATTAGAAAGGAAAGAGCAAAGATAAGGCTGGAGAAAGTGACATTCCTTCCTGCTCTTTTCTTTTTCTCATTAGCGGTCGAAAACAATTCATGCCTTACCTTCTCTTCCCTCCATTTCCTTCTCTCCCTTCTATTATTTTTATCTCATTCCACTCCAAGAATATGTTCCTAACAGACATCATTAAACCTAGATTAGTGTTAGAATAGAGGGAATCAAGCCAAAGAAAGTAGGAATGGGCAGGTTTGATTTCTTCTGTTCTGCTACTAATTTAATATTTACTAAGTCTTATCCTTATTACTAAATAATTTGTGCACAAGACTAGAAAGTCCGTTAATGAACTAATACCCACGATAGGAACTTAAATACTATCAAAGGATGTCGTGTCAATACTTTTACTTTCCTTTTTAGGTCACGAAGTGTGTTTTTGTCCATTATTGTGTCGACATGTCTGTAGTCGATGTTTCTGAGTCAAAATTATTGTGAACTTACACATTTTTGGATTGGTAAGGATGTTCACTATTAACATCGACAGCTCACGATTCTTGTCGCTTGAATGAACTCTACAGGGTGTCTTATATGTATGTATTGCGCCCTGGGTATCTCAGGAATCAAAAATCGGTTATTCAACGTTTTCAGCTGTTTCTTCATGGATTTCCACCTAATAAGCCGTGAAAACTTTAAAAATATCGAAAAATGAATTTCACCACCACATTCGGAAGTGAGAAAACTTAGTAGTAGCAGAGTCTTTTGTTTTTGTAATCGGACAAGACCCGACTACACCGACGTACCCTGAACCGGCCAAGCAGAAATCAACAATTGGTGATATGTATGAATTAACCACATGGGTATTGGAATACCCGCGGTGGTATTAATACCTTTTAAATGCAATTCAACCCTGGAATGTTTGTTCCCATGATTTGACATAGGTCCTGCTCAGATGTACAGATTTGCCTGGCCCTTGCCTGTGAGGTTAGAGTGTACTAGGTAAAGCAGATTAATTGAGGAAATACCGATTAATTCTTTAAAACTACGTGCAAGCATACCAAAGATAAAAAAAAAGTTGTGTTTCAGGTACTAATCGTAACGTAAACGCCCTCAGGCTTGAAGAAAGTAGTAAATCTTTGGCGTAACCTAAACTCCACTTTCTTTATGCACTAATCTCCACTTCGCTGCGGAGGAGGAAAAAGCAGAAACAGGATATTGAGTTCTAAATCATGCAAGAGTCGTATTAATCTTGATTACGTTACATTGGATGAGAGAACGTAATAAAAATGAAAGCTTTTCATTGCATAAATAATATTAGGGAAACTCAGTCCATCCCAAGCTGCGAAGGAAACCCTTCGTATACGACTGAAGTAAAGAAAGCTAATGCAATGAATTAATGACGCCAACACAATTTTCTCCGGGTTTCGTATCACAAAGTTACTCGTGAACAAAATATCCATGGTACAAACTTGACAACCAAGAGGAGGTTCTTGCCTGAGGAGGATTAAATTAATTAAAACTTGAATAATTCGTACAGGTATCGTATGGTAACAAGAGGCTTTCATCTGATCTACGTTACCTATAGATTTTGGTTGTCATGTATCCTCTAATAAAAAGACGAAGATAGATTAAAATCTATTAGGAGGATGGGTGGATTGGAAATGATGGAAGGCATAAAAATGAGTGAGTGAATGGAGTCAAGAAAGAAGAGAAAAGGGCGTGAAATCAAAGTAGAGAGGAGAAATCAGGTGATTGAAGTGGAAAAGTCTACCAGGACTCATGTTTCACAAATTTCCCAAAAGACCAATAACCATCATGACAGACGACAGACAAGACCTTCCCAGCCATCAACTAATGAACAAAGACACCGATCATATCCTTTCTTTCCTTCCTTTTAGCTATAACAACCAATTTATTTTTCATTTTCTTTGGTTTCATTCCGGATTCATTCATTCGAACATATATAACGTGAGATGTTAACTATGCCTTAAATAAGAACTGTTCACGGAATAAACAAATTTTCTGTATCTTGACCTTCCAAAAACAAGCGAAGAAACTGGAATTCGACCGAATTCGCAGATCAAAAGCTATTCTTCTCGACACCTAAAAGTAGATTGAAGACTGGCTACAATTACAATTTCGACGACAAAAGCCGATGATATTCCAGAAACGCAGAAATGATTTATTGACGATGGCTTCACACTTGCTTAATATTTAGAAATAATGGGAATGGTTATAATGGTTTCAAGAAACAGATTGGGGTTATTCCATTCCTATGAAATGTGAATGAATAAATAAACCAAGTGGAAGAACTTTGGCTAAGGCACTTTCCCGAAACATTCCAATTTTGATTTCCGAAAACATAATGAAAAAAATGCATACCAATATGAAAGCAGAAGTTTCACTTATCTATGATTAATGACTTAAAAATTCATGACTGCTCCTAAACCAGGAATCGACCATTGAAAATTCAATTCCACGGCTTGCCATCCTTTAAGTAAAATTACTAAACTGCTTCAATTACATTGAAGGCAAAGTAACTTCAAACATAAAGGAGTTGATGCCTTGCACAAACAAATTCGTGTAAATTATTCCGTCCTTCCACTTTCCATGTTGCAGTACGTTAACTAGGCACGATAGATGTCCATGTCATAGCCAAGATGTGACTTCATTTATATTGCGTCGACAATGCTTGTAATGACTTTAATTGAATAAATACTAAATAGGCAAACAAAAAAAATTACCGTATTCTTCTGTAGCACACGCTAAACTAATTACAAAACCCGAGTAGATTTATTTGTTACGTAGAAATCTCGCGCCAACTGGCAAGTGTATATGGAATAATATTTTAAAGTTTCAATAATTCATATTAACAGAATGAGCAGAGCAACTGGGACGAATTCACAATACTGGTTTCGTGCTTACGACGACTATGATTGTTTTAAAATTCAACATTCTGTATACATAGATATGGCTGTGAAAATTAAGTGTGAAGAAATAGTCAGTATTTATTCGTACATTACATTGATGCAGCACATACACCACAAAGGTTGAATGCTTCCGAAATGCATTAAATTTACTGACACTTGCTGTGCAAAAGCGGATACAATTTAGCATCAATAAATCTCAAAATTAAATCTAAGGGAAATCCTTCGATTACTAGTTAGAGAATAAATTCTTTCAAGCCTTCGATAATATTTAAAATTCTGGAGCAGTTTCCAGTACAAGAATTCAATGAATAAATCCTTATGTGAACGAATATTGCAAAGCAGTTTTTCACTCTCACACTCAGGGTCTTCAAAGCAGTGTACCACTTGGGATTGCAATACGTGTCTGCCTCTTAAGTTTCATGGCACGAGTAGATTCGACTAAAGCACAAGGTTATGAGGAAATTCGGGTCGTATTTTCTAATAGAGGTCGAAAGTCCTGAACCTTAGAGAATCGCTAATTGGAAACTTAATCACCCACAGTGGGAATTCATGTTTGTGAAATGAGTTTCCATTGTCACTCTGACGCATTGAAATTATTCTTCACATCCGCGCCGCGCTTTGGTTCCTAGCTCAAGAATATCTTGTGTAGTCCGTTCAAGTTCTTCCCCCCTTCCTTTCCTGAAGGAGTAGTCGTACAAAATAAATTGCGGTGAATAGTGGCTATTCCCTCAAGCTTTTGGCTATTATCTTCTAAACTACATATGTATCTCCACTCATTTATTTACAAAGATGGCGAATGCAATGCAATAATGGAATGAAAATGTAATGAGTGAACTATCCACTCTTCTGGGCACCAACAACCAAAAACAGTCTAACCTGTTTGTTCACATTAATTGAGAGTCTAGTTTCCTACTATATGGGTGACTTCCGTTACTTCACTTTATTAGATTTGTGAATTTATTGTTCCTAGGGTCCATGACATGTAATAATTTAATGTCTAAATAAGTTATCTATAAATTAAACCTAGCCCGTATAATGTATTAGATACGGAACATAATCACAAAGATTAACCGACCACAAAATATCTCCCGTGTGTGTACACACGGCAGTGGAGGAAAGTAATGTCATACGCACCACATGTTTATTGTTGAAATGTCCCCATAATTATAACTTCCTTTTCTCCGTAATCCTCTAACCCTAACCTGGCTGTATACTCGGACATTCATGCACGAAAACCACTACAATTATGTACAAATTGCTACTTGAATAATAGAGAGAACAGGCAATTCAACTCACCTCATTCGTGTTCCATCGATGTCTTTGACTAGGAAATGTATCTGCACGTATTAAACCTTCCAAATTCTCGGGTAACTTAATCACCGGGATAGATACTGTACTCTCACCTGTAAAAAGGACAGGAAACAGACAAAAATGAATACATTTGGAAGCTGAAACTGGTGTTGGTTGACGGGTGACAGTGATTCTGATTAACAAATGTCATGAATCCATTTATGTTGTTAACATGCACCAAATCAAATATTGACTCAACCCGACCAGGCTTCTTCCAAACAATTTACTGACACCCAACCCTGAACATGTACCGGACCTTCGCACACGAGAAAATTGGGTCGAAGAAACCAGTTTAAGTTTGTCACACTATAATTCTAATATTTGAATGCGTAAATATAACACCTCAACACAATTTGAAGAATCAATAACTCATATTAGTCTTGTTCCTTTGTACATTCTTTTACCTGGTCGCTGTACTTAGATATAATAAAATCAGTAAACTGTCTGAATGAGGAGCGAACGTAAAAAGAGAAGAAAGAAGAGAAAGATAAAGATAGAAGAGAGAGAATAGAAAGACAGAACAGAGAAAGATACTGTGGCTTAATTGCAAACAAACATAACACCCCGACTTTATTCTTCACCGATTAAGGACATCCATTCCTTGAAATAGAATTCAGGTCGTATTGGAGCGCTTCAAATAGTATGCTATGAAGTACCGCAACCAACAACCCAGCTCTACAAACAAGTAAATGAAAAACCTATCGCAAAGAATTTCCGAGCAAACAGTTTTCCAGAACTCCGATTTAAAATCGACTGCTTCTTTTCCAGAATTGATTAACAAAGTACGTGGTAGTTCGATTTTGCTGGCTAACGAACTTGACCGGAGCAATCGTCCAAGGGTCATGCGTGTCATGTCGATCAGAGAATTGCCCCAGTTATCGCGCGTACGGACAGGTTATATTAAAATCTCGCGTTCGCTCCTAATAAGGTCGAAATAATGTTTGTTTACGGCGTCGACTCCATACTGACATCACTTTTTTCACCCACTTTTTGCATTATTGCAAAATTGCATGAATTAAAAGCACTAATTTATGTGCGCCAGAAAAATAGTAATGGATTATCTAAACATACGAATTAAAAATAAAGTTAATTTCAGAAATTCCCCGTTAAAGTGTGACTCAGCGTGGCAAATCCATTCAAAAATCGCGACCGATTTTAATTCATTTCAAGGATAAAGAATCGTCGTCTATACAAGAAGCTTTCAGGTGTAGTTGACTGCTGTAACAGGAGGGACCGAAAATAGACAAATTTTCATTCACAATTTCATTCTGGAAGGAAAACATTACGAATTCTGATACAACTCAGGAGTCCCCCCCCCCATGTTAGATTCTAATTTGATCTTGCTATGCCTCCTGTGTAATCCCAATTAAAATTGATTACTTGAAATACTTCATTACTGTGACAACCTGCAGGGCTGGTAATCAGAATTGTAATCGGAATCGTAATCAAAATTTTTAGGTGGATCTGAATTCGAATCAGAGTCGCAATTCAAAATAATCGGAATCGGAATCCGATAATTGGAATTGAAATTTTAAAATAATCGGAATCGGAATCGGAATTTTACAAAATCGAAATCGGAATCCGAAAAATTTGAGAACCGAAAAAATAATCGGAATCGGAACCGGAAAAAGAATTCCGACCCTGACAACCTTAACCATTTTCGAAAACAGAAAAATTAGGATGAGTTACGGACCGTCCTGAACAATAACAACTTCCTAGCAGTATCGTCACAATTCTTTCTGGCAGGAATTAATTGCTTAACGTTAACTGATTGGAATAATTGTTCACGCAGTCTTGATGACATGTGTGTGTACAACGAGTGAATTTTCAATTGAAATTAATTTGTGAGACAGGTTTTGTGTTATGGATTTTGTCTTCTATACACAATAAAAAGGGACTTTCCGTACTTCTATTTGATTCGACATACACTATGTAATGAGTCTAGTGTATTAAAAAGATGCTGCAATAAAAAGACACTAAAAAACAAAAAGAAACCAACTACTAATTGTGGCAGCTATTAATGTCTGTCTCAAAATAATAGAGACTTCTGATGTCACAAAAATAACAATGACATTCCTGGCCATTCATATACGGGTGTTGCAAAATGTTACAATCCTACCCTTAGGTGGTCATCAGTGAACATATGTTTCGATGGGGAACACCCTATCCTCTGTATCTCTGCAAATTTGCATCACAACATTATAAATGTCAATTTTTTGGTAACGTCAGAAGTCTATACTATTTTGAGACAGACACTAAGGCGAAACAACACGTTCCCATCCAATGAACCTGAGAATACTATGACTTACTGGCCAGGCGAATTTAGCTAATTAGCTTGATCATGCGATTTTGAACTTAGTGCATTTCGAAAATTTCATAAAAATCATATTTTAAAGGATGATATGAATTTTCTAGAAAACGATGATTTAACCTGCGAGAGATATCATACTTGTGCGCTAACCTTGTTTTAGTGTGGACCATCGATGAATTTTAACAAAATGCACATACACTTCGTTGACAAAGCGATCTGTGTCTAAGAATTAACAACCACTTTCTCCAGATATTGTCTCCAGCGCTCCAGTTCATTGGACCAGGATTAAAAATATTTTGGTACGTGCTGACTAATGTGTTGACCGGACAACGAATGTCAACAAAGTTTGACCAGGCGTCTCAAACATTTGCATGACATAAAATGTAGCAGGGCAACTCCACGTTGTTTGGCCTCTCGGCCTAACCGGGTGGTTCAGTCTCTGTAGTGGGCATGGGACGGCTATAAGAGGAACTTTTGCTTACGGAGGGGGACTGACCCACCCGGTTAGGCCGAGAGGCAAAACAACAAACAACGTGGAGTTGTCCTGAAATGTAGCATTCTTTATATGAGATTGAGATACAAAATTGGTTGAGACACCCTCGGATTTCATAATTCTAACATCGCTATGGCATTTTGAAAGTTTAGAAAATGAACCTATGACAAAACCTTAAACCAAGGAGACTGGACTATTTGGCTCATTTATTTAGAAGGAGTCGCGGTAAGTCGGTGCGCCAAATCCCCCTCTCATCTCCCGTAGTAACCGAATCAAAATTGCATCTGATTACATTGGTCACAAAATGACAGTTTTGTGACCAGAGTTTGTTATTGCTGTTTACATCGACTTAATCTCCTCCTTCTGAATGGATGAGCTATATAGTCCAGTCTTCTTGCCTTAAACTATCTCAACCTGGAAATTGAACCCAGCTATTTGAAGTTATTGATAGGAATTTACAAAGTAATCCAATTTTGTAATTTCTAAGGTATTTTTACAAAAGAGAAAGCGTTCCGTACTTTGATGCGACAAGGTCAACAGTAATAGGTTTAACAATATCAGACAAACATCATTTCTCAAAAGAAAGTACTTTCTCATCGTCTTAGATTATATTTCAAGGAAAAGGTCTTATTTGCATTTTCTATGATAAACAGTGGAGGGTCTGTCCTAATTTCTGAGGACTTAACTGGGAAAGCAAGAAGGTACGACTAAAAAAGTAGACGATGTGGATGGATTCAATTATATGCATAAGCTTATGAGAAGTCGAATTGAAGAAACTTAATTTTGAAAGTGAAACGAAGCGAAAGGGAAAGCCCGCTCTCTTCTGTTGTCCTTTCTTCTTGAAACTCTTCCTTCTAATTAGTCGCCTTTGCATCCCAACTCTTTCCCATGGAAAATGAAATGAAGAACGTGTGACTTTCCAACAAGGCGGACGTGAGGACTAAAAACTCCTATAAACGCTTTGAGGTTCACATTCATACACTTTCCCTACGCCCGTACACCCAACACATTAAAGGTAATAAACGGTACATCAAACACTCGAAGGACTTTGGAACAAAAGAGGAAAATTCATGATCTCATTTATATTCGCGGACTCTCTTCTATGTGCCACATCTATACTCAGCCCAGTTTCTCTTTTCATCTGTAGTACTGGCTGCAAGAGAAACATTAAATTCCACTAAAAGCAATTATCCCAAAGTGCAATTTTAAACACAAGAACTTGATGACCAAACTTTTAAATATTCTTTGCGAAGGTAGGATCGAAATTCTTCAAACTATCTATGCAACGACAAAGTCCAGTGTGGAAACGACATTATCAATATTGATCCGCGAACTTGGTTACAAAGACAGACCTTGTTATTGAAAAATCCACAAGCGATTTTACACCGCAATAAACGAAGAACGATTCAAAGTCTCTTGAAACTGTTTCCAGAAACAAAATAATAAAACTGATGGTATTCACTTCCACTCGTACATGTAAACCCGTTAATTTAGTTTCCAGTTTTACTGAATCCGAAAGATCTATCCACGATTGTTATTGACTTTTCCAGGGAAAAATTCCTTTTGTTTTTTCGGTTCATATTTGTTTTGCACCGTTAGAGTCTGACCGTCTGAAATGTGTGTATTGATTTGGGAGGTTGATGTTAACCTAAGTAATTGGTCCCTAAGATAAGTCTGTCATCTCAAGCAGAAATGCAAGGATTTTCATTGTACACACGTCAAATATTCTATGAAAATCTAGAAACGTCGAAAGGCGAGACGACATTCAAGTATGAAGAAGAGAGTACGAGTAACCATCTGTTTTGTGTTCCGGAACAAAATCAAAATGTCACACGTGGTGAATGCTATGATATTTCACTTCTTTCTCCGCTGTTTCCATTACTCAACGCAATTCTCTTATTTCAACTCCAGCTATATACGAGTCACACATACCTAGCTAGTTACTTTTGTCTCTCCGAGGCATATTTGCATTCTGACACTGACACTCCTTTCACCCGAACCGAAAGTGGCTCTTTCGTTCCATTTCACTCCAAATCTCACCTGTCAGTCATTGTCAGTGTGGCAACTTAACAATGTAAGCGTTATAGGTTTGGTGCGCTGTACATACGAAATTGAAGTGGATGTACGGTGAGTATTAGAGGAGATCGACATTATATGGAAAAAAAGGAAGGAAATCTCCGAAAGAATTTCAAGATCCCTCGCAAGCTATAGTAGAACATGGAGACTTATCCCGTCCCAACCACCCGGCACGGACATTGGTTTTGGGGAATTTGTATGAAAAGTGCAAATAATGCAGAAAAGAAAGGGAATAATATTAGAAAAGGCGTCATCAATGCTCTATGTGCGGACACGGAGCCTCCGCATATTGTTGACGTATCGTATATCACATCTTTTTATTCAAATTTACTGAAGAATAACAAGTACAAAATAAGCTTTTGAGTGGTCCTACTTTACTTATCATTCAACATACATATTTGTCTGTCTTCGCGATCTCGTCTACGGACGTACACAGATTCTCCCTCACGTTATCCACATATCGAGAGCAAATAAGAATTCAGACATCGTCGCCATGGCTTAGGAGTGGGAGATCGCTCATGCCAGGTCTCAGGTCGCATCATTTATTATATAAAAAATTCCATTGTCAATTTACTATTCCATAGCACTGAAATCGGACGATTTATATACCCGTGTTTAAACAGGAAGTTTAATAGAGGAACATTAAAATAAGACAAAAGCATGGAAAACAATGTTACACATGCCGAAAAGTAGAAATAGTGAATTGTAAAATGCTCTCATTTCAAACACAGAAGTTGTAATCCTAGACGTCCTGTTCCGTCAAAATATTATACGTTCACTTTCAGCACTCTAATTATACAATTTCTGTGAAATACGTACATAGTAGTATTTGGAATTTTGTTTTGACTACCTTAATTAAAACTAATGAATTTCAAACATTCATTACACGATATGAAATTGGCAGGTAGGTAGGTTTTTGGAAGGAGGGGAGATTAGACAGTCAGGTAGTAACAGTAACAATAACAGTAGAGGATAGTAGTGAAAGAGCGCTTTAAAGTTAGACTCTTCCTTCCACAAGAAAAGGAGCAGAGAGAAAATACCTTCCGCTACAGACGTCCCAGGCGGGGGGAAAAGGACTTGAAAGGAGAAAGTCTGGAATACGGAGAAAGTCTGTGTATATGAACTTTTACCAAGTTTGCCACAAACTCCATCATGCTTTCATATGCTATTTCCTGGCGCTCTACTGGGACTCTCATTTCAACATCCACATCCATGCATGCATGCAAGGCACACGAGGACTCCCAATAAAATATTCAAATGGCTAATCGATGAGGCCATGCATACGTCCATACATATATATATATATGCATGGGAGAAGATCCTTTTCCACAGTTTTCTGTATAAAATAGCATACATTGCAATTCAAAGTAGGGAAAGGCATTGGTAGTGGCAGTTTCCTCCTGTGCACTTGCCAAGAGCTCTATAATATTACATTCATGTTCATTCTGCATGACTTGGTTCGGATATTATGCACCCAAACGATTTCATACATAGCAGACCAGAGTTCAGGACCATGTACTATGAGAATGGAAGCAGTCAAGTGAAGTCCAAGAGGGGGCAGTGTAGTTGTACCAAGCAGTACAACGCGACCGCCGTAATTGTAACAAACCATGGCGTGTGATGCCGGCTACTCTGGTCTTTCATCCTAGAAAATACGAAATTTTGGGCGCAAATTTTTGAACGCATTCCCCATGCTGAGTCGCAAGTAAACGGAATAATTTTTATTTTTACATTAAATTTCTTGAGAAAAAATATACTAACAAAATTAAGAAATAACATGTGTCCAGCTGAACTCAGTGTTTGTTTAGATTCAAAAATCTGGAACAAAAAGTTGTACTGCCAGGAGGAATAGAAGCGGTGCCCAGTCACGTGTGCCGAGTGGCCAGAAGGAAAAGACCAGAGTCTATAGCTTAAACCTTTTAAATCATTTCAATGCAAATTTTTAATGAAACACGTACTCCGCACGACCGACTTGACTATATTTTCATGCATGCTGCATATTTCTTTTATTGGGACATGAAAGTACAGTCTTGGTCACGGGTCCACGAATTAAACAGGGATTCTCGAAATGATGTTAAAGCAGTCTATCACATAATGAATTAATTCAAAATCGGTCTTCAGGATAACGGTTACATACTCTACAAGGACGTATTCCAGATTTTGATTGCATTTATAACTATAACCCACTCGAATCGATATCACAGTGAAGTCGCTACCCCGGAATTATTCCTCAAAATCTGTAAATTGTCACCATCGTTGTGTAGATAATGCTTTCAAAAATTCAAGTTTATGAAGTTAGTTCGAGCTCAGGAACAAAAATTTGAAATCGTATGTGCAGAATTCAGGTTAACCGTACAATTACGGTTATGGGGATTTGCAACAAAAGTAACACTGCCGGCATTTTGTAGATTAGAGCAAAATCTCATATTCGGATTGAAAAATTATGGAACCCTTATGTGCGTGACTGAACGGCTAATTTTTGAAACATTTTATGAACACAAAGGAAGGGGGAGATGAGAAAAGTAGAACGGTTCCCAAACCTCATCGTTATAATACGTATTATGCAAATCGCCCCACATAAAATGTATATCGATGGTTAAGTGACAGAACCCCGAATATGCAAGCGGCCCCAGACCGAGCATTGAGATATTCAAGAATTTCTA
>JAQFYE010003917.1:0-14293 GCA_034694305.1 Protaphorura glebata
GCTTACGCAACACATAATAAATTGCTGACGCACCCGAACCGTAAACTGCATATCACTCACTCGTTCGTGTATCATAACATGCATTTTAACCATTCTAAATGGCAAAAGTCAATTTCTGTGTGAATCTAAAGATTTTTTAAGATTTTTAAAGGGCAAAAGTCGATTTCTGAAGTGAGAACTCATTTTTTTAAAGTGATGACGAACCTTTTTAAAGATGGTAAACCTAAAGGGCAATTTACATTTTCTAAAGGGCGAAAGTCGATTTCTAAAGTGAGAATGGTTTATTCTCAAGTGTATTAACCGAAAGGGCGTTTATCATTTTCTAAAGGGCGAAAGTCGATTTCTAAAGTGCAATGGCCAAAAGAGAATTCATAATTTTCAAAAGTGCAATTAATATTTCCCCGTTTACTACTACGAATACGTTCCCTAGGACAAATGGAAGACAGCACAATCTCTGACAAAACTATGTGGGACAATTTCTGAGCTTTAAATACAAGCACTTGTCAGACAACTCCATGCAAAACGTTTCTATGAAGACGATTACCTTGTTTGGTCAATAGTGATCATCAAACAAATCGATCAATCGCAGTCAAACCGTGCCGAAAATTCCAGAAGTCGATACCGAATTCCGTATCTTCTCATACGTACTGAGTCCGAATAAATAAAGTTTGAATTTTGAACACATTCCCGGCAGCCAATTTATTTGAGTAGTGCAACTACAAACTCAATCATCTCTTCAAAATGAGTTCATTCGGAGCTTTTGATATCACAAAAGTGGCTGCCATGTTAAAGGAGATTGACCTAGACAACAATGAGGAGGACAGCGACGATGAGTCTTCCGCCCCAGGTCAACCATCGTCAAGATTTGGTAATGTCCATATTTTCGTATTAGGGGTATTTTCTCTACGCCAAATCGAAAGCAGTAACACGATCTTTACCAAAAATACGCGGCGACCATGTCGAATGCAATTGTTGGGTTTCTTTTTACGAATACGAGTATTTCTGTGGAAATCTTGTCAGATTAAAGCAGAAACAAGGTCACCCTCGTAGTAGTAGGGTTTCCTCTTCCTGTGCGAAACAACACCCGATAGTCTAAACCACCTTGGACTGACAATAAATTCTATTTTAATTTAGGTCCAGGTCAAATTGCTCCAAATCCTGGTACCACCCGAGCGGCGAAAGTCGTAGGAAATCCGAATTACATGGGTTCTGATGAAAAAACTCAAAGAATTCATTCAATCTGGACCGAAAACGAGGTGAAAGGAAGTGAGACTTTATGCAACAATGCGGGACCCTTGGGTGATGACCCAAGAAAAGTACCCACTTATGAAACTTACTTTCGGCAATCCGTGACCACAGAGGATATGTTTCTTCAAGTAAGTTAAATGTACTGACACTCCATATAATTTACAGAGTAATTACTTCGAGTGTCCAATTAACACTTCATGATTACCAAATATTAATAATTAGTGCTCATATTTCAAACTAACTTGACAACGCACACTCACTAGGTAAGGCCATACGGTGTGAATAAACAAAATCTGGTTATGGTTATTTTAAAACCGGTGACACTAGGCTTATGGAGACCTTATTGCAAAATGCTCCTTCACTTTTTGTTTGTCTGGACAGTATGAGCGCACCTAGTAGGGGAGTTGTCAAGTTAAATTGGATAACTTTTTCTAAGAACTTTTCTTATCATTGTTCAAGATGGGAAACAAAACTCCAGCTACTGCAAGTTGTGAAGCTTTAATTGTTGAGATTTTTCTGCCTGGAGAGAATCATCATAAGGTCCAATTGGATTTGAAGAACGATTGTGTGGAGTTACGCTCACCGAATTACGTCTTATTTCTTTCGCTTCCACAACCCGTGGACCCACGGGTAAGAATATCACGAAATAGAAGCACATTTATTTAGCAGAATCGCCGCCTAATCTACGTTCGTTAAATTATCAAAGAACGGCGTATATAATTAATACCAACACGGTCAAAAATTTATGGGGTGAAGTGATACATGCTCTTGAGTTCTACTCTGCGTCCTTTTCGCTTTCCACTGATTAGATTCACTCTTCTGACGAACAAACTCCTAGAATATGTCATTTCACGTCTGCAGTGCGAAGTATTTAATTTAATTGCTTTCTTCTGTTCTCTATTCCATTGTAGGCTGGAAACGCCAAATGGGATCAAGGGAAGGAGAAATTGATCCTCACTCTCGTCCTAGCCAGAGAATTGGACATTTTCAATTTCTAAACTTTCCACGAGATTAATTCATATCACAAACTGTACTCCAATCTCAGAGGATATTCGATGGAAAAAAAATGAATCAGCGATTTCTTCGCAGCGGCAATGCCATTGTATTAAACGTAAAATAATTATATAAAAATTGATTACAAAAATCTACGTCGCGTATTTGTTGTATTGAGTTATTGTGTTGAAATATCAACAAATAATAAATAATCTGTCACGAAAACGATTTCTGTCGTAAAAATGATTTCCTGAGAACTGTTTTAGGATGAATGTCTGGAATACCGCATTTTTGCGCTCCGACAATTTAATGAGTAATTTGGCATTTCTAGGCAAGCTTCAAAAGTATAGTTAAAAATATATATTTCAGAATGATACAAATAGAAAGGGAATACAAGACTAAAATTTTGCATGTGACCCTTAATTTTTCAGCACTCATATCCATTATTCATACTCGACGCCCTGAGAAAATTCAAACGGTTATCGGATTCTTGGTCATGTCGTGTAGGATTGTGTAAACATTGTGTGACATGATCTCAGACACGTCTTAAACTACAATTCATAATAGGCAGAAGGATTAAATATTTTATCTCACACATCAGAACATAAATAATTATTCCAGTGAACAACAAACCAGAGATTTGTCAATTCGGAGAAATTATCAGACTGCCGACTCAACAGTCGGCAAACATTAATACTCCACGGACCGGATGGCCGAAAAATATATTTTGTATTTTGTTTTGGCTTTCCTAATAGTTATATTTAAAAAACTTAAACAAGTCAGGGGGTTTATGTACAGAATTCGCAAAAGACGTCCCAATATTTTTCACCCATCACTTATTGTCTCGAATAGACTGGAGTCAAAACGGTTGATCCTTTTGATTTGTTGCAGGATTGCATGATCTCATTCCTCACTTCAATTCCTGCCAGTTCACAAAGTCTTTTGTTCTGATAAATGAACGAATAAGTTCAAATTATATAACTTGAAATTCATCGCTAGTGGATTTATGCAGTGCATGGAATAATAAATTTTCTTCATTAGTTCCATTTGTGGAAGGTGTGACATCCACGGTTTTGATATTATCTTTCAAAAATGACAATCCGTATTGCCAAAACGGGTGCAGTGGTCGTCGTGGTTCTGAACTGGGTAAGTTCTTAAGGCCGCTTGGCACGTTTTCGATTTATGATCCTGGGGAATCTAGGAGTAGTTGAGGAACTAGATATAGGGTTAGCAAGATGGATCATGCGATTCTGAAGCGAGTCCGTTTCGAAAATTCAAGAAAATTCATATTCTGAAGGATGATACGAATTTTCTAGAAACCGCTGATTAACATTTGAGAGATACGAGGCTTGTGAAATAACCTAATTTTCAAGTGGTCCGCCGATGAAATTTATCAAAACTGCGAACCGGCTCCCTTATAAAGTATCCGTGTCCACGAATTAACAACCACTTTGTCCAGAACTTATCTCCAGCGTTTTAGTTCATAAACCGAAAATTAAAAATTTCAATCGCTAATGCCTATCAATGTATTGACCGGACAACGAATGTCAACAAAGTTTGATACGGTGTTCCAAACATTCGACTGACATAAAATGTGATTATCTTTCTAAATAAGAAATCACGGTGCAGAATTCAGTTGAAACACCCGTTTCGGTCAGATTTATTCCATTCCTATGGCATTTTGAATTTTTGGAAAATTCGTGTCCCACTTGTTCTTAAGCTTTAAACTTAGTTTAATTTTTCCCTGAGACAAGATCGGGCAAAGCACATGCCCCCGGTGTATTTCTAGCAACCAAACTGCTACTTCTGGGGGTACAACTTTCACAAAAGTTGTTTAGTAGATCAATAGTTGGGAGCATATTCAAAACCCAGTCGACTAGCCTACTCTTGCGTAAGGCGTATGCGGTGTCATTTTATTTTACTACGGTGGGACCTTAAAGGTTTTCGTTGTTCTTTTACCGAAGGCTTAGTTTGGTAATTTGTTTCGGTCAAACCTCAATAGGATTGGGCAAGTGGGAGGGTCAGATGATTTGAGGTGTTGAACTAAATTACGGTAAAATTTATGACAGTTTCTTTGGAGTACGGGCACTCTTAATCCAGAATTACTTATATATGTATATACCAATTGTTCGGCGGAATCAAATAGTTCTGGACTTGTTAAAATGACGCTAGATCAACAACCGGCACTAATTTCGATAAAATTGAAATTTGCACTCCATTCTTATAAAATACCAAATGAATTAGTCTATTAGCCGTATGTTCCATAGAAATGGACAACATTGTATAGCCTCAGACTAGAGGGGTTCGATTCCTCTGGTGCATACATATTATAGGATATTATTGTTTGTTTGTTTGTTTGTTTTTTTATTAGAGTGTTAGCCCCTGCATTCAGACATACAAAGTATGCTTGTTGATTGTCTTATTAGGGATACACGTGATGTTAATATTTACACTTACAAATCCAAACAACCCAGAGCTATCTACGAGCTCACCTCAACATGAGTTCAGGGGTGTTTCCACTGTACTGAAAAAATGTGACAATCAAAGCTCCATTTTATTCTGCGAAAATACACGATTGTGTGTAACTGATTATTTAATTTCAGATAATCCTTTGGGTTTCATCTCTGGTTATCATAGCGGACTTCTGTTTCTTTCAAGGCTCATTTTATAACCGACAGAATCCAGCCTGGATCGTGTCAAATAATACTGTTATCAACAATGTCCACTTCGACTCTCAAATGCTGGAAATATGCAGAGACCTGAATTCTGTCCAGAACGTTTGTTCGAGGTTTCTTCAAAGTTAGTACAAATAACTCATTCTCAACTCAGCCATCAGAATAATAGAAAAAAGATTTGGCGAAATTATTTTATTAATTCTTTCAGGTCCATGTCTCTGCATTGGAATTCCATGGAATATGTTCCTGACTTGCGCTGTTCTGCTGGTAAGCGATTAATTTGTTTGAATCAGGAGCTGTCCATAAATTATATCAATGTTTACTTCCTCTCTCGTCACCATCATTGTCACATGTTTTCTATAACTTCCTGGTACCATTTATGGGAAGCCAATTAGCTTAAATAATAATTAGACAAATAATATAAAGTTTCCGGTTCTCAAAGTCTTACTAAATGTGTTTATTAGCAATAATAAAATATTTTTTCCTTTCATTTCAGTCTAAACGTTACTACCTCGAACGCTGGGTCTTCTGGCAAACTACAGTAGTCCTGCTCCGATTTCTTTCTGTCTTACTTGTGGAATTATTCGACTGGATGCTAGGAGGAACAATTACAAGCCGTAGTGGTTATATGTTTTTTATCTGCCTACAATCTTGGCTCATAGTAACCATGATTCCAATCTGTTATTTCGTACATTGTCTTCCCATCAGACGAATTGACGATAGGAGAGCAAGAGGATAAGACAAATTCATTGTTAATTTATCCGTTGAAGACCTTTGCTTGTACGTACGTTCCCAAATATATATACTTACTTACCTTCACGTTTGGTATCTCAGCATTATTTCTTTAACCGATTATGTGTTAGTGGGATAAGTATTTCGATATTTTTTGTTCCAACCACTATCTAAAATTATTGTTCTTAACCAAATTTCCAAAATAATTACTGTATAAAATATTTTCTCTTTATAGGGAATATTTATTTTATAGAGGAATATCTTGTTGGATTTTCTAATTTCTTGATGATTTCAAAATAAAGGTGTTCGAATATGTTTCTGAGCCTGTGTAAAATAGTCTGTCCTGGAAATAATTTACTACTAAGAAGTCTGTTATAAAGTAGTGAATGTGAATTTAATTAAGACAAAATGTGTACATGTTTATTACGTATATACGGGACTACCCGTCCTGTAACTTAGATCATTTTGCGACTTTCATTTTAAGTACTATCGTGAATAAAGAGAATTTGAACATACAAAATTGAGTTATAATTTAGAAGAACTGTGCTAAGTATACTTCTTGTTCATCTTTTTTGTTAAATAAAAACAAATAATAATTAATCTCTGGCGAAAATAATTTGGTGAGAACTGATTTGAACTGATTTGCATATTCGAAGGATAGGTGAGAAGAGAACCGTAGTTGCCTTATTAGTAGCCGGGCTCTATTATAAGCCTAGTCTTTCTTCATATATCCTAACTGAGACATGGAAGGCTTTGAACTCTGAACCATCTTGCGGCCGAGGCTTCTGATAGAACGTTTACGCTATTCTGGAACTAACTTTGTATTGAGGTTCAAAATATACAACATGATGGTAAATATAAATGTGCGCAGATAACACTACTGCTAAAATTCTGCACGTATTCCTAATTTTTCACCACTCATATCCATATTGTTTTCTACGCCTTGATAAAATTTAAATGGTTATCGGACTGAATTCTTGCTCTTATCTTGTGTATAGTAATTGTGTAAACATTGTGTGACTTGATCTCAGACACGTCTTAAACTACATGTCACAATAGGCAGAAGGATTAAATATTTCATCTCTCACAACACAAAAATAAATCCATGACTGAATAACAAACCAGAGATTTATCTGCGCAGTTAATTCGGAGAAATTACCAGACTGTCGAAATAGAGGCAACGGTTAAATAACGATACTAGGAAAAAGTTTCAAAATTCCAAAATTTTCACAATCTATCTGTTCGAGTTTGTGAATTCTTGAGACCAAACTTATTTGTTAGACTCGGGTACACGAAAACGCCATGCCTTGAAATAAACAAAGAAGCTCTCAGCGTTATACACGAAAATATAGTCATCTTGACAAAACTTAAACAAGTTGAGGAGTTTATTTACAACCATCTCGAAAGACGTCTCAATGTTTTTCACCCCTCACGTATTATAATTGTCTCAAATATTTTGGAGTCAAAACGTTTGATCTTTTGATTTTTTGTTGCATCTCTCATGATCTCATTGCTGTCTTCAATTCCAACTAGATAATGTGCAGTTCAAGACAAAGATTTTCGTCCTGAAAAATTTGCAAACACAATCAAATTATATAACCCGAAATTTATGGGTAGTGTTTTCATGTTGGGTTCGGAATACTAAAATCTTCATCATCAGTTCCATTTTTGAAAGGTTTGACATCCACGATTTATAGATAATCTTTCAAAAAATGTCGGTCCGTAATGCTAGACGGGGTGTAATGGTAGTCGTGGTCCAGAACTGGGTAAGTTTCTCTGAAAAATTATCTTTCGTTTTGGAAATAGTGCCATAATTATGAGCCGTGTGTCAATTTATATTAAACAACTTTGTCCAATTCTAAGTTTCGGTCCGTTGGTGTTTTGGATTACCGAATAATATCAGCAGGTTTCTGTCGAACTTTGTCGGAATATCTTAATTTGCCAAATAATAGTCGAATAGCGATCTTAGGCGCTAGTATTTCTGCCGAACATCCCAAAAAGTATTAACAATAGTAAATAATCTTTGCGAACATCCATACATCACCACTGTCTCGGTTAAATTAGAAATTCCTTAATTTGAAAGACAAAGGAAAGTCACCATTTGTGTATTCGTGTAACTGGTTTATAAAAGTAGTGTCCAAAAATTAAAATTTACTCTTTTTCATGTTATTTGACAAAGTATCAAGTCTCGTCTGCCAGAATTAATTTGTTTAGACACTGAATCTGCGATAACAATTTTTTTGTCAAAAGCCAATTCCGTTTCTATATTACATGGTCCACACACTTCTCTATTTTTTATCTGTAATTGTATCTCTCAACAACGATGTCAATTGAAAATCGCAAATCTAAAGTAACTTTGTTGGCCAACTGGCCACAGTTCTGATAGTCAATTCAAACAAAGTTATCCATTGTTATTCCACTCTCGTATTCTGTAGTTCGATGCCATTTAACTCATCCCAACCTAAATCTCCGACATAAAAAGATCAGACGAAACATCTGCTCACATGTTAAATTGTCACTTTTTTTCCATTCATTCCTACAAATACATTTACATCTTCCTTCTCCCCTTGCCCGGGGTTAAAAAGGTCCCAAGAGTTGTGTCTAAGATCATAAAACAATAAAAGTGTCAATTTGACACTTTGCCTTTACTCGACTACCCTTTCCCGCACTTCTTATCTTGACCAAAATTACATCGTTTACTCTTTCAACTAACTTGACTAAAACAAATAAATCTTAACACTATATTTATTAAATTATGAATTGCTGATTACTGGGTAATTCCATGAAGGAATACCCTGAATTTGCCCGTAAATAATAATAGTACTGGAAAGGATGTTTCGATTAGATAATTCTGTGCCTGTACTAACTGAGACAATTTGAAAACAAAACATTTTTTTGTCAGTGAGAAAATAAACGACTATGTGCAACGGAATGCAATATTCAAATTATTTAGTTTTAGATAATCATCTGGATTTCATATCTGGTATGTTTTCTTCAAGGTATATTTAATGACGTACAGAATCCAGCCTGGATCTTCCGGAATCATACTTTAATCAAGAATATCCGTTATCCTCATTTGATAGAAATATGCCGAGACCTGTATTCACGTGTGTTCAAGATTACGTGAAACTAATCAAAATAATTTGATTTTAGCCGTCAAAATAGATATATATTTAGGATATTTATATTATTAAATCCTTCAGATCCACTTCTCTGCATTGGAGTACCGCGGATTATGTTGCTGACTTATGATGTACTACTGGTAAGTGACTATGTCTTAAATTGATCGAATTTAGCGCGGTCCATAAATTAAGTGTATGAGGGATTCTTTCACTGTCATTGTATTTTCCTGTTTGATTTCAGTCCAAACATGACTACCTTGAATTCTGGGACCGCTATCAAATGAAAGGAGTCCTGATTCACGTCAGTGCTTTCTTCTTTGTGGAATTAATCCAATTGATGCTAGGAAAAATTATTTGGACAGGACGACTTCATACTTTTTTAATCTGCTCTTATATTTGGCTCATGGTAACCGTGATCCCAGTCGGGTATTTCTGGCATTCTATTCGCATAAGACCAATTGAGTATATAGAAGAGTAAGAGGATAAGAGAAAATAATTCTTAAGTTATCCGTTGAAGACGAACTTTCCTTGCAGGGTCCAAAAAATACACACGTACACTTTCGTATATCAACATTATTTCATTCTGCTGTGCTCACTGTGCTGTTGTTATGGGCTAAAGATTTCGATTCTGCCAACCGCCATGAGTTTTTATGTTAAATCTTTCATTCTACTTTTTCTGTTTTAACTGCTATCCAAAATTATTGTTCCAAAATAATTACTGTATAAAATATTTTGCGGAATATCTTTGCTGGAGTTTGTACATAATTTTTTGATGATCTGTGAATACCTACAATGTACGAATATATTTCAGACCCTGTGTAAATTAAACTATCATGGGAATAATTTGCAACAAGACCGAATATGCTGTAAAGTTATTAATGTTAATTTTAATTAGAACAAAAACAGTAGATATTTTGGTTGCCTGAGCTGTCGATAAGTTAAGACAACTTTTGAATTTTGAATAAACATAAAAAATTATCTCGAATGTATCCGAGTCTTCTGACCACGTATTATGATATGCGGAACACCTACGTTGATTGAAGTTATCATACATATACCGAAATAAATTGATTCGAATTGGTGAACGCAATGCAATTAATTTGTAGTTTTCTATCATTTGATTCTTCCTGAAGGTATGAACCTGAAAAATATAGAACCAGTTGGCGAGACAGATAGAGTTGGTTAACATTTTTGAAATGTCAGGTAAAATAAATGTCATGTCTTAATGTACGATTTGAATTTTTTGAGTTAGAACAAGAGTTTGTCTATGTATGATATTACAACAGAAGTATGCAGAAAGTTTTGCAAGATTATGTTCAATTTTATCAAAACGCAAGGATTTCAGTGAGCCTAAAATTTAATTTGTCTATATCGCCCAATAATTCGTCGGAAAACTTTTTGACTCTACCTTTAGTTTCCTCATCAAACTTGTCCTGTTTGTCAATTACGGATCTTATCTTCTCATAGATTACATTCGATTCTGTGATGTATTTAGTGGTCCAAGTTTGAGTGGTCAGAGATTTAGTTCTTACTTCCCCTTGAGTGGCATGGATAATAGGCAATAATTTTTCTAAGCATTCAGCATTCAAGGCGGCTGTAAAAACTTTCCCAGCCTCAGCATTGTTATCAGTCGCCCTGTGAATGTGTAAAAACGGGTATCTGAATTCATTTCCAATGAAATGCAAAATAATTAAGGCCCAACCAACATACCATCCTCCAACTTGACTGATCATTAATCAAAACGTGAAAATAATTCCCTCGAGTGTTTTATTAGCAGGATCCCAGATGAGCTCATCGTCTAGACTCTCTATGAAGAATGCCAGAAAGTATATTTTTTCTAAATGTCTTATCGACATTTAGAAAAAAAACATACTTTCTGGCATTTTAGTTAGATACAAAATACGTTTACGGTCAACGACTTACTGGTTTTTTCTCCAATAGCCACCGCAATTAAACAGCAAACCAAAATGAGTGCGACTTTCATTTCTGGAGATATTCAAGACAGTAGCAAGATATTGACTCCGGTCGATTTTCTATATTAAATACAGAGTACAATTTTTAGGTTTATAAGGTATTTAGGTCGGATGATTATTCTCGTGAAACATGAAGATTTGAGATTTAAAACATTACTAATTTTGTTAGACAAAGATCTGGGAAAACAAATAAGAAAACAAGCACACAACAAATTATTAGTCGACATGAATACATTCGTGTGGTTTATTATTTAATTATCAATCATCAATAACGTCCAATTCATTTGAAATAATTTATAAATTTAATGTAGTTAAAATATTGTATTGTCAATTTTGATTCATACTACATAATGAAATCAGCCTTATTCAAACGGCAGGAACGGTAGAAGGCCACACTGACGGATTACCACAGGTGTTAATGGCCGGTCATACCTGTCTGTCGTCACATTTTTCTCAATGTGTGAAACCAGTTCGAATCCCTGGATCACCTGTTGGACAAGAAGTTTTGACAATTCAATAACTGTCACTGTCATATAATATGTGTTGACAAACAAGTGGCAAAACCGCTTTTAAAACTGTTAATTTTCATGTTGGCTGATTTATTTCGTTGTCATGTTAACCCACATTCACATTGTGCCTGATTTGAAGATTTTATTAACGAGGAATCAACATTTCAAGTTAAAATCTGCGCATGTATGAAGTTAATGAATGAGGCACCCTGTACGTGTATCACACGACCAGACCTTCGGTAATGAATATCACTTAATTACCTTTCCAAAGACGACATGTTTTCCATCCAGCCACTCAGTTTTACGTGCGGTGATGAAAAATTGGCAAGCATTTGAGTTTGGTCCAGAATTAGCCATACTAAGATACCCAGGACCACTGTGCTTTGCAATAAAATTTTCATCGTCGAATTTACTTCCATAAATGCTTGTGGATCCAGTACCGTCGCCATTTATAATGTCACCCCCTGTCAATCATCAAAGAAAAATTAAATCGTATTAAAATTTATAATTTAGTTAAGAACATCTAGGGCTAAATATGCTTTTCGAGACCAAAAGTTCCATAAATCTACAGTAATGTGAATTAGAATTTCCTTACCTTGGATCATAAAATTTTTAATGACTCGATGGAATACGCTCGCAGCGTAAGTCCTTCCTTTGATTCCAGTAGTACAAATTTCTTTAAAATTTGCAACTGTACGCGGAACAGTGTTTCCGAATAATCCAAGTACTACTCTGCCGAGTGACCTCGGCCCGATATCAATGTCAAAATATGCTTGATCAGTCACTAGAGGGTCTTGTGTCTTTGTCTGGATAATTTAACAGAATAATTATGTGATTATAATTGAATTGTGAATTATAATTGATGTGATTGAAATGCATTCAAGTAAAAAGTAAACCTGTGCTTGGTTAGCAGCTGGGACAATGCGCTCACTCACTGGACGTTCTTGTATCTTAGCATGAGTAATAAAATTACAAATTTGATGAATTACTAATTGATTACTCAGTTAATTGACGTAATTCAAGTTATTGAAATTAGTTACCTTTACTGGTTTAACCGTAGGGGTTCTAATGCGCTCAGCTACTGGAGGGTCGTGCACCTTAATGTGAGTAATAAAAATAACAATTATTAGAAAGGAGAATTAATTAGGTAGTCTATTAATTGATTCATGACAAATAATTTTATAAATTGAATTACCTGTGCTTGGACGACAAGGGCAATGCCCACAATTGTCAATACTACACTTCTTTGCATCTTGTTATTTCTCACACTGCTTGACATCGACTGATTGGACTATCATTCTGGTAATTTTATGAATTTGGCTTCTTTTTTGCAAATTGACTGGTTTTTACAGGTTCTGTCATTGTACTCGGTGAAGACAAGAAAGCAATGGTTGAAACACAACAAACCGGATTTTGTCACATGCATGTCCAATTTAAATAAAACAAATATTCCATATAAGGTAGGACAATACCACAAGTACTCAAGAAAAATGTTGTTTAAATCTGCGGATTGATCGGAAATCGTAATTTAAGAAGATTATTGTGATTAAAGTATTAAGTTTCATAAAAAATTGGTGTTCTCAAGAGAAATCTATTTTCCGTGCTACTTAGTATTGAGCACCAGGTTGAAAATAACAAATTGTTTGAAGATTATAGGCATACTTATAGCTATGCTGTCAAGACAGGCAGGTCCACCAATTCAATTTAACGCTACGGGATTCAATTGTCGACTTTCTGTTCAATGTGTTACAAGTTGATCGATTGCATGCTATGTACAATTTAACAATAATTGTTAAATTGAATTATTCAATTAAACATCGCATTATTAATTGCGATTCTATAAATCTGTCCTTCATAGAGTTAATTGGGCAAATATATCTTTGCATTTTCCTAATGCAAAGACAAGCAAGATTATTGTAATCTCCCGGATGCATTTCTCTCAATGCAGCACTGTCCCGACATATTGCGAGACTTTCCCTCGAATTACCAATCCGAAGGAGAGATTAATTAGCATGGGAAATAGAGGATAAAGTTACTAAAAATTATATAAAACTGAAAATAATTGAATTGGTTTGGTTTTCAATGCGATGTTCGGATGCAATTTTTGAGACAATATTCTTCAATCTCAAGCTTCCGGGAATCAATCGTTCCCTTCTTCAGGAAAAAAACAGATTGATTAACAATTTTGGATGTTTAAGAAGTAATAATAAAATTCCCTCGGGATCGACTATAGGGGTGGGAGGTGGGAGTGGGACACTGCAGAGGTCATGGAATGCCGTACCCTGCCTTGTAATATTTTATGTGATCTTATTCCAGTTCGGATTTTGTATATTAATGAATATAATATTATAATTTATAATTTAAATTTAAATGGGTTTAATTTATCTTTGTACTATATTAAAAGAATAGAAAATTGTAAGCTGTTATGTGTGTTCGAAATTATCACTGCCTCGTCAGTTAGTTTTTCTCGAAAATAATCATTAATTGTCTTGTAGCCCAACATTCCTGTAAAGCTAATTAGCTCAGCACAAAATTCTAATATGTACTAATTACCAAATTTGTACAGGTTCATGTAGTATTTGTATTCCCTATTATTACAATAAGTTAAATAGTCAATTCGATCAAAATCATGGCCATACAGTCGCCTGTGTGACAAACCCGGAAAGCATGCACTGAGCACATGCAAGTGGCTTTAAAAATAATTCGAAATACGTAGAATTTGCTGTTCAAAACAATGGCTCGAATGTTGAACGTATTGAATACCCAGACCATTGCAGTTCAAAGACCCCGGAAGCCCGGAAACTTAGAAGAACGGCCTAACAACCCAAGCTTAGAACTCGGACTCCTCACTCACATAATATTCGTCACTCGTCAATACTGTTGTCCTTATACCGCACCGTAAGGACCGTATTCTATCTTCATCAGTTTATCGGCCTTTAGTGGGATCACCGACTTGAAGTAATTTGTCATCGCCAAATCCTAAGCGCCAGTACCGGGCGCCCGAGAAAGTGAAGTGAGAAACTGATATTATTGGATTGTTC
>JAQFYE010003918.1:0-14290 GCA_034694305.1 Protaphorura glebata
CCGACGACACCCGAAAACCTAAACCCTATTGAGAGGGTGCGTCTTTTGGAGAAAAAGTCGTTCTTATCTAGTGCTTGTCCATTAGACTAATATTAAAATCTTCGTTCCTGAGTGGTGGCGGGGGGGGGGAGGGGGTAACACCTACTACGCGTATACCCGTTTTCATACCGGAAACCGGAAGAAACCTGGAGAATGCAGATAAAAAGTAAGAGTAATAGTTTTACGTTTAAAATCGTTATATAGAAGTTTCACCTGAATTGGTTTTTTCGAGAATAAAAGGTCGCAAATTACAGAATAAAATCCGGGTCCTCCACCCTTCACGCTCCATTGTCCACCACTCCCACTGGCCATTATTAATACGTCTTCCCTAGACTCAAAATACTGATCAGTATCTGGTGACGGTGATGGGTAATCAGTTGTGTCAATGGCACTATCAAAAGTCAACTCTTGATTCCTATTCTTCTGCTTCTGCCTACGACTCCTATGATTTCTCCAAACTGTTGATAATGGATTCCAGAAGAAGAGGACCAAGGCCCGGAGGAATGAGAACAAGTTGAAGACCGCCACACCCGTAAATTCAAAAACAAGGATGAGGGGCCGTGAGGCAATGTACAAGTTTCTCTGATGAACCGATGTAAATGTTGATGGTTGAAGTCGAATGACTCGAGTTGTTCCCGTGGATGTTACGACGGAAGCTTGTCTCACGAGGATCTTTGGACTTGCAGCTACACTGCCGGGTGAATCTTGAGATTGGGTTCTTTTGGGGGATCGTGGGTTAAATTTACGAGTCATCCACACAAAGCCTTTGGTTTCAAAAGGAACTGAGGAACTCAACTGAGTGATTGGTTTTGGAGTTTTCCTTCATTCGAAGACCAAAAGACCAAATCAAAACTTCTTCCCACATTAATTTCACCAGCGCCAATAGTAGCCAAGTTCAATAAGTTTTCTGCCGAGAAATAAAGAGATCGAAGTTAATCAAAGAATGCACCGGTAGAAAATTTTAAAAGATGGTGAAGACCCATTTACCAGGAAAGCAAGAAATCAATAACACAAAAGTAACCAATTTTTTTACCTGCCTGGATGTTATCACTCATAAAATTAGTATTTGGAATATTTATGACGTCACTTGTTGAATGATTTTAGAGTTGTTGGCCGAGGAAATGGTCTACGGCCTAGGCCACTATTAATTTCCTATTTATCTATCAGTTTACGTTTTCTTAAAGTTTTTATAAACCAGTTCTGCTCCTGGTAAATTAGACTACACATTTCCATGTTTAATTGGCCCTACTTTGGTAAGCATAATATGTTGATTCAACAAGAACAAATAATGCGTTCGTACCTTGTTGTTGTCAAATACTCTCCGCTTGTTTACAACAGTTAATCCTGAAAAGTCTGCCTAAGAATAATGCGTTCGTACCTTGTTGTTGTCAAATACTCTCCGCTTGTTTACAACAGTTAATCCTGAAAAGTCTGCCTAAGAAAGCTATGTATTATGTATCTGACTGTCTATGATTCAAAAAAAGTTTGATACCAATTTTTTTTAAAATAGTTGATGTCGTGTTATAAGATCATTTGGAAGCGCTTTCATACGTGGAATTTATGGCTCAGTTATGTTATAATTTGAAACTTCTATAAACTCCGTGTACTCGTGCAACGCGATTACTCATCCTGCCAAAGAATTTTGTATATTTTCCACTTTTCAAAGTAATGTAATCTTTTGCCAAAGTCATGAAGGATTTTGATTTTGATTTTGGATTACAGGAGGCATGACAAAATCAAATGGGAATTTAACATTTGGGAAAAAATTCGAAGTCTTACGAGAATTCATAGTGTTCTCCCCCCAAAAGTGAAATTATGTGGGTCGGTCTATTTTACTGGCAAGTACTGGCAAGTACTGGTAAGTAAGTACTGGTAATATGTGTTTATTTTTTGTAATAATACGGTCCGTCCCGTAATCGCAATCAACTCCACGTGTAACCTTCTTGATATAACGTAAGATTCGTAAACAGATTACAAATAATTCAGTAACTACATGTAACATGTACGACTGTAAATTGTACTATGTTGAATTATTTGAACCTGTAAGGTAAATTAATTGTACAACGTAAGGACCTACGGGGTGTTGGCAATAAATCAAATCAAAAAAAAAAAAATCAAAAAACATGTCACGCATGTTATTGTTATTACGATTTTTTGCTTTCAATATAAAATTACTATGTATTTTAATTTTAACAAACCCCAAGGAAAATAAAAATGCTTCTTACCTTACTTTAGTTCTGTTTGATGCTTTATGAGTTTTCGTTATTGATTGATTTCTCGTAACACTTTTCCTTTCATATCGTATTTCAGGGTATTTCTTCCACACTCCTTCACTTGTCACTTGACCTCGTTCTCGCAGTCTCGGAAAAGTCGGAACGGAAATGCAGTCTAATCAATCACAATAAAAATACACCCAACAATTAAATTTTACTACTTTCTGTTTTGACTGACGAATAAACGGCGGATTTACAGTACACGAGTACGACAGTACGAGGTTATGGCAAAACGTCGAGATTTCTTGGAGGAATTAATTTCAAAGTCAAAAGTGTTTGTGTATGTTGGTCATTTATCACATGGACGAGTGGAGGTTCTTTTTGCATTTCATTGATTTATTTCAACCCAAACATCATTGGGCAGTTCAAAAGCCAACCTTCGCACATGCGGTCCAATGGTCCAAACCACTTTCTCTTTTTATTCCGAACCAACCAACCAGCAGGCATTCTTTTCCTTACGGCATCAATTCTGTCCTTTGTTCACTCGTGAAAGTTGTTCTTTATGTATCTTGAGAACTTTAGACCTAATCCTGTGTCATATTCATATTGCCAATGCCAACAAAAGTACTCTGAAACTGGAGAAACATTTTTATTAGAATAGCATTTTGTCATAATGTTCTACGTGATAGCGGCATCCAAAGTTAAAAAGCTTAGGAGTTAAAGTCATAGGCCACCTTCGCCGATCGGGTCGTTCGCTTATCAGACAGCATAAAACAGCCAGACAGTACTGTGTTGATGAGATGTAGTACTAGCTGTCGTATGGCGAAAGGTTTGGGGCATTATAAGAATTTCGGTTAAAGTGAGCCTCCACACTTGGTCCGCTTAGTAATCTGAACATGCCCCAAAATGTAGCCTTACAATGCCCCGATAAAATGTGCATCTGCAATGATGCATAGCATTTGATAGCATAGGTGTTACTCGTGTTTACGTTTACAAGTCCCATGCACGACGTCATTATCAACGATATTTACGATACCAATATTCCGAAGAACACCCGAAAAATTCATATTAGGTAATACGTTTCCAGCGAGTTGAGTGATGTGGTGCTAAGGTGAAGTCGAAGTCATTTGTAATATTTTCCTTGGAAATGGAAATAATGGTAAATAATTATACATACGATTGTCGTTCGTAATGATTGATGATGCTCACAGAAAAAGACGCTCACTCAAAATCTTCCTCCATATAGAAGAAAACTAAACGTTTCGGCCACTTCTACTAATTTTGAATGAGTTTATGATCCAAATTTATTCTTTGCAAACAATTTATTCAAATAAATGCAGTTGAGAAGTAAATAATTTCAGGGAAGCCATTAGTACTTAGTTAAAGTACAAGATAAAAGATGCTCGTATTACGAGTATTCCATGCATGAATTAAGAGTTGAAGACAAACAGTTTATAATTAGTTTCTATTCTAAGTTCCATGTTTCCATTACATTATCCTTCTACGCCAGCCAATTTACTTGTCTTGTCAATCTGATCAAGCCGCTGGGGCAGTTAAAATTTCGAGAACAATACCACTCTCCGAATCTAAACTAATCGTGTCTGTGGAAATCGTCTCCCTGTGATCAAATAAATACAAAAAAAAATATATATTTACAATTTAATTTCCTGAATAATTAATAAGTGTTTACTAACCCTTTAGTAAATGCAGTTGTGGGCCCAGGTGTGAAGCTCACAACGGTAAGATTGGCTTTTTCTGGTGGAGCCAACGCATTGGTTATATTTACTTTCTGAACCTGTGATCCTACATTTGTGATAACCGCGTAGTTCTTGGCAGCCTCCCTAAAATTTTATTTATTGATGGTTAATTAATCAAGCTAACTTTATAATTTTTGTAAAAAATTTCCGAACCTTTTGAACGCGAAAATACCAGGCTCATTCTCTGGATCAGTGTAGAACGTTGTAGGGCCGCCGTCACTATCTCCAACAGTTTGATTTAAATTATGATGAAGTTTTATGAGATCTTTGTAGTAATCTTTCTCTGTGAAAGTAAATGGTTGACGTGAATTAAACAAGTAATTACTAAATGAATTAAATTAAGTGATGGATTCTATTCTTCAAAAAACGTACCCACAATCGCACTTTCTTCACCATTATAGAGTACGACCTCTCCACGTAGTAAAAATGAAACCATGGCCAAAATGTTATTTCTTTTAGTCCCAAATTCGGTTTCCGTTTTTGGAGGAAAATTTTGGCGCCGAGGGCTTGATAACTAAAGTATTAATAAATACTTATTTTAAAATAATGGGTGAGAACTGAGGTGTTATTTGATTAAATGCTAGGTTTACCCTGCGAAGTACAAAATGTCTGGAGTCGCTGGCACCCCTTAAATCAGTCGCATTGAAATTCTTGGGAAGAGTTGCCCAGTCTGCACTGATAGGAACTAAATTGCCAGATGCATATCGTTCGAAAAGCTCTTCCTTGGGCACGTCATTCAAATCAAGAAGAACTAACGGAGCATCCCGTCCCTCCAATTTCCTACAATATTTAAGAACAAATTAAAATGTAATGATTTTGGACAAAGACAAAACTAAAATATTTCAAACATCGTGTTATTTTTATATATACCAGTCCTTTGAATTGACAATTCCTTGAATTATTTTCAAATTGTCTTTCTGATTTTTCGTACTGTTCTGATTGCCAAGATTGTCCAAATCCTCTGTTAAATATGAAACGTCAGAGAGCAAAAATCCATCAACACCAGTCGAGTACCAATATTCGAGTATTCTCTAAATAATCGGAAAATAATCAAAATAAATCAATTACTAGAGAAGTATTCTGTACAATGTAGTTCTTTTAAATTGTAGAATATTAAGTGCATTTTCACTAAGTGCGTACGAAAGTGCGCACTTACGTTGATTTCATTGACGACGTCCGGGTTTCTAAAGTCAAAGTCGGCTTCATTCTCGTGGAACTGATGGAGATAGTACTTTGTGTTCGGATCATTTGGATCCACGGCAGTCCAGGCGGCACGATCGTAGAGACTTTTCCAATTGTTATTACCGTTGTCGAGCTCAGCTTTGGATCTCAAGACATAATACTCCGGTTTCTCTGTGAACCACTTGTGGGATTTGCTCGAGTGATTTGGAATGAATTGAAGGAGAATCTTCAGCCCTGTATACACAAACAAAATATTAATTCTAATTACAATTCCCTTCATTCATTTATCAAAATCCTAAATTACCTAAGTCGTTGAATTCCTTGACGAGGTCTTTAAATTTGTTAAAATCGAAGTCATATGAAGGATCAATCTTTTCAAAGTCAACAACTTCGGATATTCCATTCCCATTAGTGTCCAAAAATTGTGAAATGATTACAGTTTTGACACCCAAATCCTTCAAGTACTGTGACTTTTGTTTCAGGCCTAAAGAAGAAAAACAGTTTGATTTATTGATTTGACCCAATTTAACAACGCATAAAAATAGTGTACGACAAATGACAATGAATACCAACCGGTTAATTTTCCATCAGGGGAGAAAGATTTTAGGAAGATTTCATAGTACGGTCCATTCTTGGCAACAGTAGATTGTCCAGTCGTAAGAGCCTGATTTGTATTGGCACATTTTGGAGCCAGGACAATAATGATGATTGCTCCCACCAACATTGATAACCAAATGAGCCAGAAGAGTGCGAATAAGATCCAACGAAGTCGCACCTGGAAATACAAGTCAAAATAAATAATTATATCGGCAATACCATGATTTATGAGGTCCAAATGTTTGAGAGACTTTCCAAATTACAAAATGGAGAATTTTTGGTGTACCGTTTTTGGTTGCAAATGTTATAATGTTATATCCGAATTCTTTGTCATGTCAAAACGACAGACTCGATGTTTTCTTGTTCTTGGAATATAATTACTTATCCGGTCAAAATATTCCATAATCCCGACAAAAAATTGCGGAGTTTAAAATTTTAATGACAAGAAATTGTACCCAGTAGCGAACTGAAGTTTAGATTCTAGTTAAAAATAGGCTAATGCAATTCGGATGAGGTACTCTTGTCTTGTCGGACAGCACATTTCGCAGGATCGTCAGTTTCTCGTCAGCTTTTGATAAATTTTCCATCCGAGTAAACTCATCTCACCGTGTTACAGAACAATTTGACCAATAAATAAATAGATTCGTTTATTTTTCTAAATTTCATTGCATACCCAGAATGGATCATTTGCAAACTTCATCAGTTCTTCTTTTCCCAATCCAACGAAATGTGGGACACCGACATTTGCCCCAATTTCAACTTTTGCGTCTCCATTAACGGGGTCACGCCCAGGAGAAGTGAATTGAACCTGAGGTTCACCACCATTCGGATTGAGTGGCATTCCGTCTTCACCAAATCCAACGTCAGAAGTGTCTTCGGGAATAGCTCTAGGAGCTTCACTCTCCAATAATTTTTTCTTTGAAAGCGGTGAGAGCTTCAAGTCGACTGACTGGTCCTTTCCACTCGACATCCTTGGATTCTCCTTAGGCAAGCAGAATTAAAGGAAATCATTAGTTAACGTAGTTATTTTTAGAACGAGCCACATAAAATAAAAGGCTAATGTATGATGCAACGACCCATCGCTGCGCTCTCTTCCCAGCCAATTGGCAAAGGCAAAGACTAACTTATCATCGTAGTGGTGTGCACGTGCGGCTTGTTCTCGATCTGGTGACATGATTAGAATTCTAAAAACTCTAACCACAAAACCCATTACCCCCTTCCACAACACAATGTAGGGTGGTTCAAAACTATTTCCTGTCCTTTTGTCAGAAAAAAATAATCAATTTGCTTGCAGAACTCAGAGCATGTAAACAATCTCACGCGAGTAGCCAGTAGCACATGTAAAATGAAAAGAATAAATATTAAATCTGGGACAGACAATGCAAGCGGTCCTCTTCTTTTCGGGCCGAAATTCGTGCGACCCCGCCTAACATCTGAACTGGTTTAATAGTAGATGACATTAGATTCCTGATAAGACTTCTCTGCTAAACGTCTATCATACTTTAGTTTCGTCACTTTGCGTTGTATCGAACTGCCAAAAAATTATGAACCACCGAACCACCCTGTGTCCTGTAATATTCCCACTACTAGTAAATTAATTGAAGTGAAATTTTCCAGTAAGACATCCTGATTTGAATTCGTTATGGCTACTAATTAGTAATAGTTCTGTTAATCGCCCTCAATGCCATAGAGATGGAAACGGGCCGACGTGGTTAGGAGCAAGGTCCTATCCAGCCATACTAGTTTTGAGTCACCACCCGCCCCACTGCCCAATCCATGATCCATCCGAAATATTTTTCTGTATTTTCAGCTCGGTCTGATCCGAAACATCTTGGGGATTCGTTACAGCCCGTTAAAAAAAATGTGAAAAAGCACTAATTTCATTTTTTTTCTGTTCTATGTGGTTCGAGTTATGCGTCGGTTAGGTAGGATTTGTGACCCCGGCCCGTACGTAATATTTACCTTTTTCTTTGCCCTTTTTCTCTATGTTATAATATACTGAATACACTGCCTCAGTCCATGCATTGTGGACTTTGACACTACACACCCCGAAAGGAAGACCGGAGTCCGCCATACGACCATTGATTATGATAAAATAAAGTACGTTAAATGTCTGAGAGTTAAGTGGTCGTTAACAAGAAACACTATTAAAGAGGTTTCAAACCTCGTAATAGGTTCGTAGCGTGCCTCTGTACTTGTACTTCATCGAAATTACTTGATTGATTGCATAACTGATCGAACCATAACGTTTTATTATGATTAGAACTTGTCAATCGAACTACTGAGTACTAACGTCTCAAATTAGTACAGAAGGTCTGGAAATTATTAGTCTGTCTGTGGACGAAGGCAGATATGCTTAAAGAGATTTAAGTTAGTTCGCAACAGAACATCCACAGATCTTCATAAAACAGTATCTTTCAGTATTTCTCAAGCGGTCACAAGGTAATATTTCGCGTTTCGCCCAAAACTTGGTACGGGACCCATATACCATATAGATACATTATAGCCAGACTTAAGTTTCACAAGAGGAAACTGAATTTGATGTGTGAATACTTTAACTGCAAAAAAAAGCTGACCCTGGGACCACCTCGTTTGAGACGACCGGGACCGCGCTTGCTATACACCATAATTATACCACATTATATCGCATATCGCGACTCAAGCTTCTAAGTAAAACCCATTCCTGTCTACAAACTCGTTCGCCGGTCCCTTGCCAGGAACTATTTATTATAATACTTCAGAAAGAATAAAACCGCGCGTAATAATAATTCAGTTTTTGTCTAATATAATAATAAACTCACCTCAGCTAAGCCTAGAATAGAATATACGACTAGCATGAGCATGGATTACACAACAGCAACAACCCTGGTCACTTATCTGGGGTCAAGTAATTACGCTGGGTTTTGAGTTTCAAAATCATTTCGTTTTCCTGATTCTTTGTCGTTTCAATTTCATTTCAGTTTGAATACATGAATTTCGTTTTGAGTTTTTCATTTTCGTAATCGTGTCGTCTTCCTTTCATTTGTATTTCGTGGAAAAGTTGAACCCAGTCCAACTTTCCCTTAGGTCAGGAAATTGACATGAAATTGACATGAAACTGAAGTCAATAGCCATTTATGGATTCCTGAAAGTAATTTGACAAAAATATCAGGAAACGAAGTTGAAATGACATTGCACTCGAAATCATGAAATGTCATCAACTCCAATAACTCCATGAAATGGTGATGAAATTCTGAAATTGACACAAAGTTGAGCACAAAATCCGGCGTAATTGTTACACAGTAATTGAAAAAAGTTATATACCTACGCTAATAAGCCCCGCTTCTGTATGAAGTCAATCACTGTACGTAGTGTACGTGTAAACTACGATCGGTTAGTTTCGAAATTAGAGGAGTCGATTTTTATGAAACGTTGTCTAAAATATTATTCTTAATTACAAAATTCACTAGTTTTAATGCGGGAAAATGAACGATAATCAATCGAGAACTGCAAACCGACTACAATATATGTATGCAAATCTCCAAATGAGATGAATGGTGAATAATAATAGAGTTAAATGCAACTGAGTTTTACGCTTTCTCCAAGCACTCCAGACTCTTTTCCGGGACATATGGCATGAGAGATGATGCAACATTGAATTAATTATTGGTTGAGTGAAATTTTTCCTTACTTGGTTTACACCGTCAATTTAATAATAGCTGATTTTGATGTTTACTTTTGAGGATGAAATGAAGGATTAATTGCTGTAACTCTTTAGAGCGTTATCCTAAAAATACACAAATGAAGTTAAATTAATAAATTATAAATATTGGATTAATCCGGGTGTGGCAGGAATTTATCATAGAAATGGTGAATTAATGTAAGTGCACGTACATGTATGGCCTTCCCTCGTTGCCTTTCTCTGTTCTCTGCAATTCTCCGGTCTCAATCGATAGCAACACCACAAATTCCACCCACACCAAGAACGGCTAAACTCGCTGAAGCAGATCTTCCAGGGCCAACCAAAAACACATCGGCACGGAGTGCTCGAGATAACGGGTTAGGAATTAGAATGGGATGTGCGCTTCAAGGGTCAAAACATCAACATCAGCAAAAAATTATAAAACATAAAAATCAAACACGCAACTAAAGAAAAAGCATCAGTTTATAAAGCCAAATATGATTATGAAAGGAAAGCCCAGTGGATCGCGATCGCAGTATATAGCAGTACAGATGGTTGCGCTCTTACAATAATTTCAAGTATACGAATACGATGGCATCAGCTATGATGTAACTGACAACCACCTTTACTAAACACACTTGAAAAAAGTTACAGTGCAAAGAATTCCCTCAAAGCAGAGACGATAGCAGATCAAAATCAAAACCGTCCAAACTTGCATATTTCAACGAACTCACTAGATTTTTTATCACAATAATTCCTGGCAAATTAAAATACTCGTCAGTTATTAAGATAAATAATTAATTAGAGTCCAATTAGTAATTATTCATCTTAATTAATGACTACTTTGCTCTAATTAAGCTCTAATTCAGACCATTATTTTATTATAGGAATAGGTACAAACGAGATTAATGCTGAGCATTTCAATTCGTTTATTCTGATGAGTCAGTTCGCCATTCGTGGTAAACCTCGTAATTTCGATTTCGATATAATTAAATAAAATATGAGACAATAATACATTTTTGGAAGCACGAAGATCTTAAAACTTTGTTACGATTAAAACTGGGATTACAAAAACAACTTCAAAATAAAAATACTGAAGTCCAATAATTTGAACATATCTGCTGAGCACGATGAAGTCGTGAGAGTATTATCGTAAGTAATCGAATCAATGCCATCGTATTAGCCAGGTTTCACTACGCAATACTTTTCTGTTTCACCAGTATCCAGAAGTTCTTTCAACAGGTCACGGATACTAATTTTTCTCGATACTACAAGAAAACGATTGTCATCTTTTCCATAACTTCGGCTCTTCAAACCCAAAATACTTGCGGATCTAAAAATTCAAAATGCGATAAAATATCGATTACAGATCAAGACATCCACACGGATATTTTGCCAAAGTACTAACTTGTGAATGACTTCTCTTTCCAAAGAGGAAAATTCAGGAGAAAAAATGACGTCTTGTTTATCAGTGAGAGCGATTTGGGATCTCAGAAAAGATAATACTTTCTCTCGAACAAGTGATTTGCTATTTCCTAATCCGAGTCTTTCGCGTCCGATTGAGTCTGAAACACTATAGAATATGTAGTAAAGAGTGTAATTAATTAATTTTGTAAAATACTTCTAATAATGAATATTTTCAAAATCAGAGTTAAGTAATTACTCAATCGCTTCCTTCATTCCGTCTTCGTTTTTTCCCAATGCACCCCCAGTCCAACCCATAAGGCGAAGTAATTTATTTCCAACATTATTTTGATCAACAGCAGGTGCGAGGGCATTAGACGCTCCTAATTTGCTAGAACGTGAATTCGCGTCGGCATCAAGTTCCTGCTTTCCGATTTCGCCGGTTCCAACTATCGGCTGTCTTATCTATAGCAAAAAGTAATTCGTCTAAACTCTCTGTCTGAATTGGATACCCCATGGATGGATGCGATCCCTAAGGAAAGGCTCTTTTTTAGGAATCGGTCATTTCGCTTTTGCAGAAAATCAAGCAAGAAAGCAGAGGTTCGTAAATCCACAGGTCCTAGGAAAAGATTTTTATTTCTCGGGGACAAATCTGACACTTTTTTCGTTCTCCGGACGCTTGAAAAATTTGACAAAAAACACATAGTACCTGAATAGTGTAACAACTTTTCTTCAGTCTTTCAAGGGCGAGCTCAGCTGAATTACTTCTGGCAGCCTCTTTCGTCAGTCCGGCACCTTGAACGACAAAGGTCCCAATACTAAAGGTGCATCTGTGGGATGGATGGAATTGTGAAGAGATAATTATATTATATAAAACTAATTCTTGATTGAATCGAATTCAAATAAGAACTTTGGCTTACACGCATCGGTTTTTCTCCGGCGGGTTGAGCTTGAAGGTACAGTGTACGTGCGACATTGAGCAAGAACGATTTAGTACTTGAGCTGCCGTGTCATCACTTGTGTAAAGTTGTTCAACTAAGACCAAATCTCGGATATCCGTTGATTGTTTAATTTTATGAATTTGATTAGATTTAGGACGCGCATTAGCAGGCCCCATCAAAGGTCGTATCCCGGGACCAGGACCAGGATAGTACTTGGGTCTAGCACCAGGACCGGCACTAGTTGCAGCTGGTGAATAAAATCGGGTCGTTGATGAAGAAAATCTAGTGGCAGGCCTGGAAGGTGAAGTAAATCTTGCGGTTGGTGTTGGAAATTGGGTTGTAGTTGAAGTTGACGGTGATACTGATGAACGGTCCAAAATGTTCGAAACTACCGACTTAACACTCCGTTCAAAAATAAGTGCACCAGCCCTGACACCAGTGGCGACTGGTGAGGAATGCTTGGTGGCTGGTGAAGAAAATTTGGCGGTAGGTGAGGAAAATCTCGCGGGTGGTGCCGTTGAGGGGTTTGTGAATGAAGTTGACGGTAACTCCGATGAACGATCCAAAAGTCTCGAGACTACCGACTTAACACTCCGTTCAAAAATAAGTGTACCAGGACGACTCGGTTCTGTCATTGTGAGATTAGGCATTTTTTTGCTTGGTTCTGTCTGATCTGTATCTGTTTCAGTACTTGTGGATTGTCCTGCACTAACAAAATTATACCCTAAAGGCTGCCTATAAGCCTTGGTATCCACTGAAGTTGATTTCTGAGTCTTAGACTGTGACTGTGAAACAGTTCCGTCCCCTGCAGTAATTAAAAACAAAAGAGCTCTTTAATTCAACTTGTTTTATTAAATTTCAATTTACATTCGTATTGTGAATTGTGGAATTGCATGCAATAATGTAAAAAAAATCGAAGAATTGCTGTATGGAATTAAAATTAGTTTAGATGCCTTTTGATCTGTTCTCGGCGGCTGTGGACGCTTTGACAAAGGTACGTTGAAGACGACTCTTTTGCTTCTGACGATACTCCTCCACTATCCCTTCCGAGAGCTCAGCAACCAATTGCATGGTCTCAGCTGGGTATCTGTGTGTCAATAAAATTAATATGGTGTGGTTAAATTGAAATCGTGTAATCAAATAAAGAAAAAACACTAAATTTTCTTTCTCAAGAATAAATTCCGGAAGTCTGAGAAAACATGAGCCCGGAAATATTATTTGGCAAGACGACAGGTCAAGCCATAAGTTCTGTGTTGGGTTGGGAGCATTTACAGGCAGTCGACATGTTCCATAACGTCATGACGAAGTTATTCGGAGGGCATCCTGGTTTATTTTTAAGACATAGGAGGGGACGTTTTTTTTTGGTCACCAAAAAATATTTTGGTGATAATTTCCACTTTTGGATCAAAAATGAGAGAATTGGGACTTTTTTTTGCTCATCGAAATTCGGAGGACACATGGCCGCCATTTTGTTATTCGGAGGAAAGGAATGTTTCGACTGCATGGTAAACATATTGGATCCAAGCTATTTACGCAACAATAAAAGATCCGACACTTCAGATCAGCTAACTTTGCTAAATATTCACAACAAATCATAATTAATTATTCCTTACTTGCAACCCAAAAACTCCACGTTGGCAAATACTTGGGACAAAGACAAAACCCGAATCCGGGGAAATTTTGATTTGTTAGCTTCCATGAATTCCCTTCGGAGCATCCAATGTTCTTCACTTTCATGGGCTGCCCTGTAATCCTCAATATTCCAGTCCTCTCCCATTTCTTCGACTTTGAGCTTCTCGCTAAAGCTACTATCAAAAATTCAAATCCTCAGGAAATAAAATTTCGATCTTAGAGTACAACGAATTTTGAAATTTAGAACAGACAGAGAATTTTCAATTTAGATTTCGGAGAACGAACATAACACGAAGTATTCCCCGGAAACTAATTTTAAAAAGAGAGGGACTCTGGAGTTGGGTCTTGTGACCAAAAATATTATTTGGCGAGGCAAATTGAGACATTCTTTTCAGGCTTTCGACCAACGCCAAACCACTGTCACCATCTTGAAAAATTGAATTTATCGATTCAAAATTACTCTAAAAAAACGCAATTTCACCGATGTCTTTCTAATTATATAGCATGCATATGTGGTGACGTTTTCCGGATCCTCTGGGATAGAGAGAGAGAGAGAGAGAGAGCGTAGAATTGTTTGCTCATATTTTGGCATAGTTCCGAGGAATTATGTTACGGTCAGGTTGGAATTATTGATAAATTCTATGCCAATTTTAAAAACTTAAACCGAAAATTAGTTTTATTTTGATGGTTTACGTTGATAAAATAAATTCTTAGAGTTTATCGATAATTCCAACCTGACCGTAACGTAATTTCTTGTAACTACGCCAAACTGATAAAACAACTATGCCAAGCTGACCATTATTTAGAGAACCCAAAGTAGTACATTTCTAAAAACTCATTTTATCTACACTGAATTCATTTTTT
>JAQFYE010003919.1:0-14290 GCA_034694305.1 Protaphorura glebata
TTCAGCTCTACGCTTCACACGAGAAATGTCTACTGTGAATACATCGAAAGTGCAAATTTGTAATTACAATTCGTTAAGTATTTTGTGAATACCTTCATATTCATATTCATGCCATGAAATCTGTAAAATTGTATTTGTATTTTGTGTCTGTATGGGTTACGGCCGAATTGGACAATAAACTCCTATTGATTGATTGATTGATTGAACTCAGCTCGGATTTAACTCCTTTACTACTAGGGGTACCTCCTATTGAATCAATTAATGTTATAATCATCTATCCATCTTCAGGTCAAATTAGAGCTTTATCACCTGGCTGAACGAATTCTTCGCTCGTAGACCTGGTTTCATATCGCACTCACTCAAATAACATAACACTTCAAACTCCGGTGTGTTTTAAGAAAAACTACTACTACTACTACTACTACTAGGGGTATCCCGCATAGGTTAAATTGACACAATTAAAGTTATAATGAATTCTTCTTCAGTTCAAATTCGAGATTTATCAGCTCAACGAATTTTTTGCTCGTATAGGCCTGAATTCATATCAGTCACTCAGGCAATTACCACTTCAATCTCCACTGGGTTTTAATTACTACTAGGGGTACCTTCTATATTTAGATCAAATTGAAATAGTTTAAGCTTAAGTTACACAGTTAGAGTTATTGTCATTTAAACCTCTTCAGTTCAAATACACATTTTAAGAATTATTGGCTCGTAGACACCTGAATTCAATTGTGTACCTGTAGTTCTCAAATAAATGGAAAATAATCCTATCTCTACAAAAAATACGCTTCGCTTCAGTAACGTTTGACCCTGAACTTCAATTTGGATTAATAACTACATCTGATGACGTCACTGGATCTTTGAATGAAATAAAAATTAAATATAGGTAGCCCCTGCCACTTCGCTATGATGCAATAATAAAATATTGAAAAGAAGTGTTGACGACATCAATTTTAATGCTTTTTAAAAGAAACTTCTTTAACTCTCTCTGGCAATGGCTAATGTTTTCCCCGGAAAGTGAGGATCTACCGGGTATTTTGCTGTTTCCGAAAATGTCCGGGTAAAAAGTTGAAAGTTTCAGGTTCCGTTCCCGAGGAGAAAGATGGTGTGTTCGAGTTTTCAGAATAAAAGAATTTGTAGCTTAGTAAGGGAATGGAGACGTTAATCCTGTCCGTCCGCATCTGCCGACACCTCTTTTGTCAAATCTTCAATCCCTTGAGGCAATTGTCATTGTCATTCAACCCTTCTCTCACAAACACGCAAACAATTCCAAGCCATGAAAATCATTTTTATCAAGTAGTTCACAAAAGTAAAGTTACAATTTTTGAAATAAAAAATAACCAAATCTGCGTACGTACAGGACACTAAAAGCCAATATTATTGAAGCACGGTAAATTCTCATGCACACATTAATTCTGTATTGTCAATCATGCACACATAACTGAAAAGATTTTGTCATTAAGAACTTTTAGAAGAGAGTCCTTAGTCACTCAATTGGTAATACAAGATAACCAATTCTGAATAAAGAATGTAAGGAAGTGGAATGTAGGAACCTCTCCCGGCTTAAAAAATTTCTTAAGATTTCGATGTTAAAGTGGTATCGGAGGTTATAATAATGTTAATTATCGCCGTTTATTTTGCTCCCGGAATTTTATGAAAAATGAAGAATTTGAGATTTTCTCTGATGTTTACCTTATTTTGACTTTCTCGGATTCAACTGGTCAGGAAAGCAAATTACGATTCATAACGTATCAGTATCAGTTGAGAGAGTAAAAGTTGTACTTTTGTATTCATTCGATTTTTTATCTTTAAGTAATACCGTCCGAGTTGACATTATTGGAATAGTGCCGGATAGAAGTGTAAGATTTGCGCGCGGTGTGAACCACTATTGTCGCCTAATATTTGGTTATCGGTTCATAATTTGTCTCGACCGAATAAGGCTATCCCTAATATCGGATAATCAAACAATCAACACCAACAATTTTATTTTCGTCATATCCTCAAATTAGATGTACAGTACAAAATTAGAAACCATTTATTCCGCGTATGAGAAAAAGGCTCAAAAATTACGAGAAGTTTGCAACAAAAAACGTCTTAAAACCTTTTTAATTGTAATTATTTCAGGCGATATCTAAAACAACATGATGGACGTGGAGGATATGACGTCCACCGCACTGGCAAAATTGGAACTCGTCAAAGAAATACGGTAAGAATACTTGTTATTGACAATATCCAATTATTATTAATTATGTATAGAATTCCAGTACCCTTAATCGTCTCGGTTTTCTAAATGTATCGAAGATATGTATAAAAACGTCACGTCACAGCCGAAATTAAAATTAGACACAAATAAGGTGTACGGAATATTCGGACGGCGGAATAGTACAGAATAAATAGTTAATATTCGGTACTCGTTCACAGGCCGTGGCCGAATACGCAGTATTCGGTGAAAGGTCAAAGGCGAATATTCTGATTGTTTTGAAAATACATTACGGGCGGAATAATATTGAATCCGGATTATTCGGTTTTCGATCGAATATCACCATTCGGTATCATGGTTATGTTTTGAATTCTCTCCAATTCGAAATACATATTTGATTTAGGCTCGGTATTTAACTTTGACCTCTCTCCTAATATGCCCGCGCCAAATAAGAACATGAATTGAACAATGTTTCGCTTTGTTTAAATTCCCGTACAAACTTAACATAATTTAATTACATTATTTCGGTGTAATGGTGAGATCCGCATGTTAGCTTGCGGATGTCATATGCGTGTGAAATGAAATGTAAAGAGCTGTCCATCTCCATCAAATGAGATAATTTCAAGAGGTACTAAAAATGGAACAGGAAGCCTGAAATGAAATTAGAGCATTTAATTGTATCATGAATCCTCTAAAATCTCATTGCGTGTTCTATGTCATTAACGCCATGCTTAAATGCTATTCGCGATTTGATTCGCTTGAACTATTTGTAGCTTAATTTATGTGTCGGTGGATGAGTGATAAACCCAGAATTATTTATTGAAATATCATGTTTATATCATAGCTCAGTCAGTCCGTCCAGTACATTATGCTATATTGATAAGACCCGTTATGGGGCTCGATATTTTCTTGGACAGGCAATGCATGGTAGATGATTTAAAGGCGGTACACGGTATAGTCTCTGTCGAAGTTTCTTCCCAACTACTAGGGATACCTTCACCTACTAAGAAAATAATCAGCGATATTTGAATACGCCATCCAATGTTATGATGTCAATTAGTGTATGAATTTTAGCGTGGTGCAGCCGTGCAGCTAATTGATAGAAAAAAGATTCACTTCAGTCCAAAAAATAATACGAATTACCGTCCCCGAAATGTATGAACGTGAACGTAACAATACTAGAAATTAGAAATTAAAGGATTTCACAAATCCTTGTTTTGTTTTACGATAAAAAGCTGTCAATTTGAATTTGTGCATAAAAATACGGATTAAATGAGAAGTTTAGATGATTGAATTGATAATTTATTCTAAAACATATTTCAGGTCTAAAACAATGCAAATGTTGACGCTGAAAGAACGTCTTTTGGACGAGATTGACAATTCTAGGAAGGAGGATAAATGTTTGTCAGATTATCGGTCGGAGATGGACATGCTATTACAAGAAAAAATGGCACATGTTGAGGAGTTGAGACAAATCCATGCGGATATAAATTCGGTAAACAGTAGTTTGACAAAAATATAATTATTATTGCAATTGATAAGGAAATTCTGGTTCTAACTATAAGTTGTTAATTTCAGCATTATTTTCAGACCAACCCAATCCCACAATCATAAATATTGAGGCTTTCTTGGTTTAGTCTACAAAAAAAAACACTGTTATTGTTACATACGCTATTGCAAGTCACACTGTCGTAGTAGCCAATAAAAAACCCATGATCTTAATTTTTCAAAAATTTATGGACATGAACCCAAAGTCTCGTATAAAATTCTTCGTTATTTGGCGCTTGAAATGAGAAATCGTGAAAAGGTTAGCGATTACTCATACATAGAGGACTGAAACTCTAAAATATTTGGAATTGGTAGTATTGAATATAATTCCAAAAAGTCAATCTGTCAAAATTAACTATTTTGTTATTCATGTTCAGTTTACACGGGTATTCCAAATATTGAATCCAATTTAACTGAATTGAAAAATATGTTTACATCTTTCAGATGGAGTCTGTCATTAAACAAGCGGAGCAATCTAGAAATCGGTCTATTGAAACTGCTAAACGTTTACATCAAGAATTTGGGCCTGTGAAAGCAGAAGTAGATCGTCTTCGTCAAAATTGTTTAGGGCTAGAAAGGCTTCCGGAATTACATGAAGAAGAACCATCACTCATTAAATCTGAGTAAGTACTCAACCTTAGATTTTTCAATCTTATATCGGTGAGATTTCGACTAACCCTTCATATTTTTGATTGGATGCTTGAAAAAATGAAACTAGAAATAAAAGCAGAAAAAGGATTTGGATGAAATTAATGATCTTCCTTTGTTTTTCAGACTATTTGATCCAGTTCATTCTTGGGCCCAACCACCGCGAGATGAAGGAATGGGCGGTATGTCATTTCAACAACCCCAGTCGGCCCCACAAGCGGCAGCCGCTGCTTTTCTTATGAGTCAAAGTTCATTGGCACTCATGCAACAGGCACCCAAACCAGAACGGCCCCCGCCGCACTTACCGCAACCCCATCAAACTGGATCGGCCCCATCCTTCAGGTTTGTTCAGTTTTACAGAGATTCAAACAAATCAACGCATCTATTTAAATCTTAACACTCGCCTCTCCGGCATGAGTAAACATTATTACATATTTTTCCTAAATATTGGGTTGGGTTCGATTCAGCCTTGAGAAGGTATTCAAGAAGTGGGAAACAACCTCTTTAAAGTAGACAATACATAATGTATGCCTGAATGGTTGAACCTTCACCATAGCGAACGACGGACAGACGCTTACGGAGATTCTGAAACGTTGGTTTTTAACAAGTTATAATTTTTAACTGCGTACAGGTCTCAATATAAACGTTCATAATTTGAACATTTAAACTAAGGAATCAAACAGCAGAGTTACACAAAAGACCATTGCAGTGGCGACTTCAATTTAGTTAGGACAAAAAATGATGTGTTTCTGGGAAATGTGAATTGTGTTCAATTTCTATTCTGTATTGGATGACGCAGTATAAGAACATAACTGCTCAACAACTTCGAAAACAATTAATATTAAGGAGTAATTTACAGAAACAGAGTACGGCATTGTATTCGATTTGACTATTCGAATTGACAAATGACAATACGGTTCGGTTCTTTAGGGATTTTCTACCAAATTAGTCTGATATCACCTTACTCTGCTTCCCTTTCTCTATACAAATTATCTAGTTTCCCCATGTTTCAAATTTTACCATAAAATGTATACATTCTTATTCAAATTCCGTAATGGTGTTTAATATAATTTTTTAAAGCGTCAAAAAGCCTGCTAAAGTTACCGATTACCGTAAAACATCTTTTAAAACCCCGCCTACAATACAACCCGGTTCTCCAGTAGAGTCCGGGTGCTCTCCCTATTTTCTCGACGCACCCTTATGCAAAAAGTAAGAAAAGCGACTGATCTGAAACTTGATTTTGCAAATATAACCCGGGCGTTGTAGTTTTAGAAATTTTACAGGAAGCACGCCATATGCGGCTAGCGACTACCATGATGTGTCCGCCAAGATCACCAGTATTGGAGATTTAGCAAAACCAGTATAGCCGGAATTCTGAATACATATTTGTTAGACTACGAATTTGTTACTTTTCGGAATGAATACTCTCGATTCCCGAATACCGTGCTTTTCAAGCGGAAATATCAAAAATACTGAAATACGGGTATCATGTTTTTTAAAAAGTGGGTTTGGGTACCACCCACCCTGTTTCGGAGCCCTATATTCATACCAAATAATATTAAATACAATTTTGAAAGTATATCTCCGCCTGACCGTTTGTGTAATTGTAAAACGTGACAAATTTTCAGAATATTGGTGATGACTAAAATGATTTAAATAGATGTTTTTTTAACAGGGCGTTTATTAATGCGCTCACCAATTATGGAAAAATATAAGTTTGTGGATTATATTACAATGTCATCATCTGTCCAAAGTATGCGTACTGACCTACACTACACAGTACAGACAGAGTCGAATTATCTTTTACTAATTAATTCCCGATTATTTCTGAATTTTGAAATTATAGACAGCAACCACCACCCATGAAGTCTTGTCTGTCGTGTCATCAGCAAATTCATCGGAATGCTCCGATTTGCCCATTGTGCAAAGCCAAGTCCAGGTCAAGGAATCCAAAAAAGCCCAAGAAGAAGGAGCATAGTAACTGCTCTTAAATATAGAATCATAAATAAGCCAAAATAAAGTCCAGCATGTTTTACATATTAGAAGGTCATGCACAACTTCGATGTGACCGTTTTCAGCGTTCCAGTTTTTAACTGGCATTTATAATAAATGCCAGTTAAGCAATTTGTTAAGAAGAATTAGTAAAGATGTTTTTCAGATAACTTGTCCAATCTTTACTGCTAATTATTAGAATTCTATTTTCACGAGTTCCCAGGATTAGAAATCTTAAGAAATAAGAAGTTGCGGTCTAATGTGCCAAAGTACTTGACTGCAACTTTGAAATCAATTCTGAAATAAAGAACGGATTTTATAATCTGACCAGAACCTGATGATATGTGTGAAAATTATAGTTTGAAGTATCTGAGAAAATTCTACGAATAAATAATTCAATTCCGGTTTACTTCAGCTCCAAATACAATGAAGTCTTTCTCGGGTAATACAACTATATATAAAACTCAGATCATGTACATGTCGTCGCTTACAGTAACATAGCGTAGAGTAGATGAGCCAGCTTACAGTTTCGGCCAGATATCCCTATACAAATTTAGCCAAACGATATAAATGTTAAAAATAAAGACGAGTTAGATATTTGGTAAGTTTAAGTCCTGTAGGCGAGATTTTGCAAACAACATTGTTTTAATTGTTTTTTGTAATAAAGAACGTGTTGTGATTGTGTCTAAATATTTATTTCATGTATTTTATTTGGAGAGCAAAGCTGAATAGACGATGGCCAAATCCAAAATAAGTGGTGCGCCGCGAACTCCATGCATGTGCTCTTTTTGTCTCATCCGCACTCTCAACTTCTTAACAGGGCTTGGAGGGACGAGGACGATCAAACTAAATTGATGAAACAAATAACATTCTCCTTTAAAAATCCAACACATGGCGTTTCTTCGAATGACTAAAGAATATATTTGAAAATAAATTAGTTGTTAGCTCTCACAAGTCCAAACGCAGGCTTTTTGTAAACTATTATCATGGAATTGACAGCTTAATTAGTCATTATAATTGTTATTTTAGGGAATCTCCGAAGAGGTAAATGCGCAATAATTAATAGTATGCCCAATTCATATGCATTGTTCATTGTTAGCCATGCCTTTACTTTGTACCTTTGTTGCGTTGGACCTGGCCAAACAATGCCACTTAATTTTTTGCAGAGATTGGGTTGCTTCTAACACCAATCGAAACCTAACACTCGGATAGTACTTTAGGGCAGAATCCTGTTAAGTGTCTTTCGCATATCGCAAGCGTGTCACATTCTGGAATCCTAAAAAGACTTAATCCAATTGTAGAATCAGAGTCAACATTTTCGAAGCGAAAAAAAATCAAAAAAATATTGTCAAACAACAGGATTTCCCTCGTCTTACATACAACATTTTCAATTTGATAACATTTTGTTCAAATAACCTCAGGTAAATCAAAAATTTAAATCTTACGAAGGTTTGATTTAGGGGACTCAGGTTGTAAATTATTTTCTTGGTTGTAATATAACAAACCATTAAGATCTTGAAGTGCTCGCTTAATGAGAGTGCTGAGAGTACCTTTTTACTAAGCGTGACCAAACACTGTCGTGTTTGCATTGCATGTGGTTTGTTCTGCATTTAGCGTCAGCAAGGTATCCCTAGTAGTAGGGAAATACTCTATTGGAGAAAACCCTTTATAAAGGACCATTGTATTGTATTTTTGATGGAATCGAACCCGCCATCCATGCATAGGGAAATGCCAAGGACCACCGTTCTACACATAAATGCCAAACCAACAACGCAACAGCGAGTGATCATTTTATAGAGCCTGACGGTAACATGCGCTTAAATCGTTGTTCTGAGTGCTAAATAAAACTGATTAATGTTGAAATTGAATTAAAGATATGTATTAATAGCCAGGACTTCAATGTGTGACAATTTGCATTAAAATTTTGACAATTCATTACATTTATTTTGTAGTAAAGATTAAAGATTGAATTTTTGTAAGAATTTAGTTCAGGTTATTCGGCGTTGAAATCACGTACTATATATACGAGAAGGGAGAGAGTGTCTTCCGTAGTACCTTCGGGTCTACATATACTAAAATTGGAACGATACAGAGAAGATTAGCATGGCCCCTGCGCAAGGATGACACGCAAAATCGTGAAGCGTTCCACATTTTTTGACAAAATTTTGTTAAAATAAAATCCAGGTTTTCGTAATTATCTGAACCGTTGTATAGAAAATAAATTGAATTTGTCCAGTAAAGCTTCCTCGTATCAATCTTCTTTTAGCGATGATGTTTCTTAATTATACATACCTAATACCTGTATGTATTTTCCCTTAATTCTTTATAACGGTAGTTTTTATAAAAATGTTTTTATTTCGGTGTTCGCGTTCGGTACGTGCAATTTCGTTATTTAGAAGTCATATTATATTTTTGTACTTCTCGCAGAAAAGTCGTATATTTTGATAGTCGGGAAGTGAGGATTACGTTAGAATGCTGAACTGTGCTAGAGGAGTTTAATTGTTCAATCAATAAAACTGACCACATTTGTAATTAGTTAAAATTGGAGCCAAATTATTAAAAATTAACATTAATCCAGGAATGCTATTTTAAGGGTCATAATAATCAAAATATAATCTTGGACGTTCGAAGTGTTTCTCTTGTATTCTGTCAACGCTCTCGATGCTCTTTCTAAATTAGACAAGGAATAGATTATAAGGAGATGCGATATGGAATTATGCAAGCACTAATTAGTTTAATTGAACTTAGAATTTGCTTGCAAGGTAATAAGGAGTAATTCTTTAAGCTCATTTTGACCAATTGACCGACATCCATAAATGACATGAATTAATCCCCGCATATGATATAAACAGGTGTATTCCCTACGCACTATGAGTATTAGGTGTTTAGTCGGAATAAATCAAGGCAGTAATTACACTTTTTTAATAAATAATAAATAATTTATTTAAATCTAAACACCTATAAATCCCTCCACTTTTCAAAAACCGTTCCCATTGAGAAAGGACAGCTGTAATCTGTTGTGCAGTTTGATGGAGATTCAATTGCATCCTTGTACTCTTTCAAATAATTAACGAAGTCCATACTGGGCAAGGATTCAGCAGTGTCCAGTAATCTAAACACAATCAGGAATTATTAAAAATAAATTAATTTTGTGCATGTTCTGGTCAGAAAATTTCGTCAAGTACTTCACCTCTTGAGGAGGTAAGAGATCCCACTGTAAACACTGTTCCCGTCTGCTAACTCGCAAAGTGCTTTCTTTTGGCAATCTAAAGACTGTAAATTAAAATTTGAGTAAGTTTCCTCCGCCAACATGATCATTCGGACAGGTCTCATATATGTGTCGTCCAGTGACCTGGAAAATAGAGGTTATTAGAAAGATATCAATATAACGGTCGGAAGCCGGTACAGGCATAATCCCTGCAGTCAAGGGACACTGGAGGTCAACAGACTCAATAGTTATTAAGCGGATTAGTTCGGCTCTGCCCTGAGGCATGGTCAAAAATTACCTCATACGCACTGATTTAATGAACTCTCGTCACAACGCACTTTTAGTGTCTAATGGGTTGCTTCCGAAAATATTGCATTTTGTAGGTACCCCTAGTAGTAGACAGGAATTCTCGTGGGAGAGAGTCTTTATGAAGCAACCATAAGGTACATTTGCGAGTCCAACCGAATCAAACTCTACGCATTACGAAAAGATAACGACCTTACGACCTTACGTAGTTAAAAATGGGAAAAGGTAATTGTAATATTTAAATTGGACAGATTTTTAGAATTGTCATTTTTTTTCCGTTACTCTCGGTACAATTTTAAGAATTCGGCAATTTAGACGAAATCACAACCCAACTGATGATTTATTTGCTAAAGTCGAAACCTTCCTCAAATTCTGATCGTCTAGTGTGCGTGCGAGTGAATTTCAAAGCGGGTGAGGTATTTATTTAAAAACCAAACATAATATATGCCAATTAGTGCGACCGTTGAAGATTCCAATTTAATTTGGGAGTAGAAATCAAAATTGTTATGAATTTGGTACAAGGAATAATTTCTCAAGAACAAAATTGGCGTTCAGACCTGGTTTTAACCGTGTCGGGACCCCGACGGTGGAAGGTGGGTCCAATTGGATGCTTTGCTCCCCACGTATAATAAGTTGAAAATACGACGATCCAAAATATCCAGGAGAATATCATTCCAACGTAAACTAGAGTTTTGTCCAGAGGTAATCGGGGAGTTTCGTCAACGAGTCTGTATCTGAATTAGAAACAAAAATTAAAAATAGAATACAATAAAGTCTTTCTATTCTTCTGTGTTCGACTTCAATTTTTCGACAACCCCTAGATTCTGGAATAGCGATATTAGGAACCCCTTATACAGAAGTTTCAATGAATTCCTGTTACACTGAAAAGTTGTAACTCGATCAGCTGGTATTGGAATTAAAAAACTAACACTGTTATTGGGGGATCTAACCGATTCTCGGATTGTTCTATACAAAAATTAAAATCCCAAATGCGTAAGCTCAACAAATGAGTACAGTGTGGTCCGAAATTGATGTAACACCTAAAAATTGGAAAAATTATTTCTCAAAGTGGGAAAGCTTTTGTTGAACCATCCCATATTATTATTTTTGAGCAAAAATATAATGCTCTTTTACTTTTTCTCTTTCCTATGGACTGAGACTGATGGTAGCGAATTATGTGAATTGATTTTCTGATTCTGAATTAATTGCTGAACAGCAGGGTGATGGGGGTCAATCCCAGTAGGACCAGTTCGACTTAGTTTCGTATTCTCCTTATCCTTATCCTTTTCCTTGTCCTTTTCGTCATTGTTATCATCGACAGTTTCAGTTTCAATACTGGAAGACTCCGTTTCCAGATCATAAGGTGGTGGTTCAGTGGTCGTCGTAGTCGTAGACAATTTCCTGGCTAAATATTTTTTTACAAGAACTCTTTTGAGGGTCTTCCTCGTTGTATAATCGTATGGAATTTCTGTGACTACTTGTTCCTTCACATTTGCGACCTTCTGACGATTTAAATATTTAACGAGTTTTGTTTTTGGTGGTTCTCTCTGGTTATCAAAGAATGGAATCGTTTCTGGAGGCAATTCAGGCATATTCACTTGAAGGTCAAAAATTTGTGGCATAGCTGGCTCAAATGAATCTTCATCCAAGTCAAAAACTTTTGAATTTGTTTGGTCATTTATTATCACTTCCTCCTGCTCTGGCTCTTGTGACTGCGATTCGGATTCTTTTGAAATTTTTGTTTTCTTCGGTTGAACAGTAATTTTTAGCCTAGAATTAGGATTATTTTTTCTCCGTAGCTTCCACTGTTCACGCGGATTCCTTGTCGTCATAGTCGACGTCGGTATCGTCGTCGTCGTCGAGTAAAACGGAAATTTCGGCGCTTTTGTCACTGCCGTCGACGTCGTCGTCATAGTCGAAGTCGTCATTGCTCTTGCAAATTTACCAGGTGACCACTTCGCAGGCCACACAACACCATTATTATGATTTGCACCAGAAATTGACCTCGCTACTGTTTGTGGTAATGTTCCAACATTTTGTGCAAAAACTGAATAAACTGACACTGAAACTCCACAAAAAAATAAAATCAAAATGTTATTCATTTTTAAAATTTTTAAAATTTTTATGACAAACTAGAAACGTTCGATTCCTGATGAAATACTAATGACACTGAAATTGAGAAGAGGCGAGACAATAGTTTTGTCCGTAGTTATCGTCTGCTATTATGTGAAGTAAACCTTGACCTTAAAGAATTAACGATAGTGTGTGCATAAGAAGAAACGGAAATGAATCCGGAATTAAGGGCATTCCTTTTATTTTTCACCTGCAAAACAATGCAGTGATGTATTATAAGAGTGTCAGTATCAGAGTTGGCACAAATCACCATTTTAGTCTTACTTTTCTTACATATCTTTTCTATTACATGTTTTGGATGTGGTGACCCTCATTATACGATTGACGGTTATGTGTGATAGTGTTACAATTCCAATTCCCAAGAGACTGCATTGCATGGAATGAAACAATTCCATAAGAAGGAAGGAAGTTTTTTTTATGCGTGTGATCTTGTGCGATGAGTAAATCTTGAGTCCATTGTTATTGTTATGAAGTTAAATGATACAAGAGTATGTTGTGGTTAACAGGGAATACTTGGAACGCAGACCTATGGTATACAGCGCGCGTTCAGGATTTGGTCATTCAAAATGCGCTGGTCACGATTAAAATTTTGACAGCATATTTTGTAACGTGTGATCCATCACTACCAATTACTAGCCAACAAGGTTTCATTAGTCAAAAGCAAGCTAAACAAATCAACCTGTAAGAGCTTTTCAATGCATGCAACGTGAATAAAATGCTTCGATGCATTGTTGGGTGCGGTAGAAACAATTTGTCACATACAATCGAATAAACCATTAAAAATGTTTGAGTTTGATTTATAGATTAGTAATTATTCGCTCAATAAGACTAATGGCTATAGTAATTTGGTCAATGAATTAAACTGTAGGGTGTATCTGTTTTAGATCCAAGTCAATATCACTGGGACCTCAGAATTGTTAGATTAATAATTCGTTTCGGGATATTGCAACTAGTTAGTTATCTACGCTCCTTTATCGGGAAAGTTTCAGTCTGGACGTTATAAGTGTTCCTTAATGAACGGGTCGATATTAAGTATTCCTAAACGTACGATTTAATGATAAATTATTGAATAGAAAGATCATTGCTGTCCTTGGACGGCTTGGAGTTGTCCGGTCTAACTGTAGTGCTAACTAACCAGTTAGTACTTTGCGGCGTATATTCACTAAAACAAATCCAAAGGCAGCTTGTGTAATTAGTATTAGGCACATTTCAAATATATCACAATCCATGGCTAACTCAAACTACGTGAGAATTAAATTCGAAAAAGGCTTGGCAAACGATAAATTCTTCGGAAATATCAAATTGTTCCAAGTAGGATCTTGTAAAAATTCGGGCAGTTCAAAAATCTAAAAAAATATGGTTGGAAAGGTTGACCTTGACAATCTCTTGTTGGACACAATGTCCTGGGGAATTTTAAGTGTTCGTGTTCCAGGCTACCTTGCTGTGTCCAAGAAATTTAAATCAGAACGTTTGTTTAATCCATACCTCTATTACTCCATATTCCTTTGTACAATTAGTGCAATTAATTTCATCTACTATGAACTGAATCCACGGCTGTTCAATAAAAGAGCTGCAGAGACAGATGTCACCTTCACAGAAAATTTGGCAATGGAACTGCTTGGAGCATTCACCATATTAACTTCTCTGATCCTAAAAATGAATGGAATCTTCGACAGCAAGAATATCCTGACATTTTGGAATCAGAACTGCGACCTTATGCATTTCATTTGTGACGAAGGTCTACTAAAATTCGAATCCGCGGAAACCAGACATTTTAGAACCCAGACTTTTACTAAAGTTAAAACAGAAGTCAGGAAAATATTTAATATTTGTTCATTTATTATTCTCTGCCAACTCTTTGCAGCAAATATAGCCACCCCAATTTTTTTGAAATTCTCGACACATTCTTATCCAGATTTTCAGTTTGTTTGTTTAACTTTGTCTCAAATGTCCTGGTCATTCTTCAGTCTGTTCCATGTAGGAAATTCAATTTGGATGACAAATTTTCTAAAAATTTTATGGAGGCTGTCTTCAGATTATTAATAACAAATTGGGGAACTTAAAAAATGAGTTCAATAGGGTATCGGTGGTAATTCCAGAATTAAAACCAATAGGAATTACAGTGCTGACGTCTGAAGCCCAAACAAAATCTCGCAATTTGCTTGAAAATGATGTAATGAATTGTCTGCAGGCTTACTACCGTGTTGAGAATCAGTTGGAGAAGTATAATAATTTCTTTGGACTAAAAATTA
>JAQFYE010003920.1:0-14289 GCA_034694305.1 Protaphorura glebata
GTTCGGATAATATTGCTTGAAAGTTACAATCAATTACGTTGCAGATTTAATATCAATTCCAGGTTTCCCAGAAGGAAAATCTCCACGTCGGTCACAATCTCAATGGTGGTTAAACATTTTTGTTAGTCAGAAATGTAAAATGTAATTCCTCAGTGTAAGCTTTGTTTTGGTAACATTTTCAGTCAGGAATAAACAAACTAATGCAAAACAATTTTGGTTAATAACTTCCTGGTTTCCTAAAATTCTCGTACCGACCAGTACCGACATGACACACTGGCGTGTTATGGCGACATCACGGGTTGAGCTCGAAGTGATCACCACGAATATTAACCGTGAACAAATGTGACACAAATTGTATCCCATAGAATCCGATTAGGGTTCTATGCAAAGCGGTTAACCTAAAATCGGCATGAAAACTGTATTTTTCAACGGTATTTTGACAAAAACGCGCCCAAAATAATTTTTTTCAAAAAATCTGAAGATGCCACCTTTTTTTATTAAAATTATTATTATATAAATAAATTATAAATAAAGTTATTAAAATAATATTGTTGGACCAGTTCTGAGAAAGTCGATTTTTTGGTGCCAGGGCTTTTTGGTGAAAAGCATCATATTTTCTCTTTGAATGCACTGGCACCCAAAAATCGACTTTCTCCAAACATATGTTATACGTTATGCGTGACCCTGTACTATACTGAATTCGGAAAGTTAGTGAATTATTTCACAAGACAAATAATTCTCATAACAAGAAAGCTATAGCAATTTTTAGGCCGATGCCCATTTTTTGCACTCTTAGAAAGAGGAGTTTTTAGAGTTAGAGGATTGATTTGGAATTTTTCCAAATCAAATATAAAATACTCAAACACGTCAAGTGCAGGGTCATGTTTTCTCCAATCGCACTTCTACTTCTGATATTTCCTTCTACAACAACAGCTCCAGTGCATAACCAAGATCACACCGAGTTTGGTTTGGCGTCAGCCACTGCTCAACCGAAATAATGAAGTATGTTTTTCTCTCACTAGCTAGGCATTTGCCAAAAAAAAACAGATTTTCCTGTCTAAATTCTCCTCACCGAGAAATCGGCCTTCTCCAAACCGGTGGTCGAACAAAATTTAAAAAATAAAGCTTCAGCAAAAAAGATGGTATTAATAGATTTTTCGAAAAAAATTAGTTTGGGAAAAACATGTTTTCGTCAAGAAAATCCGACTTTTGGGGGTCTTGTCACGCAATTTCTGACTTAAACGCTCGCTAGTGTTGCCAAGCGCGCCGGATTTCCAATAGGTGTGACTACCTAGATCCGCTATAAGGTCCTTCAAAAGTTACATAAAGCTAAAAATAATAAATATATTGTACTGATACAAGTTAAGTACGTATTCACATATGGTTGTAAACACATCACAGAAAACAGAGCGTTTCATGAACTGTTACTTATCAACTTCCACGTTTAGTTATAATGGCAGCAGAGTTCAAACGCTTCAAGGTTGCGGAAGAGTTCAAGTCATTGTCACAGCAAAGGTCACAGCGTAGTAATTTCGCCAGTACTATGCGCGCAAATAATTAGTAAGTGGAGATAATTATATCGCCTTACCTCACCAGTGTTTCAAATGTAGAAAATTTTTTGTGGCACAAAATGGGACGTACTGAAAATAAAAAAATATACCCCTGATGGGGGTAATCGACCTCACTTTTCGTCACCCATTTGTCGAGAAGTCGGCTGTTCAGAATATGCTGACGGGAGTGTCAAAACCTAGCTCATTCATTAGGATTACATTTATGACCACAAAAAGTGTAAAGATTCAAGAACCTCTTTCCCCTGATGTAGTGATTTTTTCTCATTTGCTATGCTCAATCAGAATGACTGTTGATTATTAAATTCTGTCCAAATGTGCGGGAATTAAGGCGGAAAAATCTCGGTGCATAATTTATTCACGTTTTTAGGTTCGGCCACAATCCTGAGGCCTATACATTTTTCTAAATATGCGAATACACAGAGAAGTGCAATGATCTTCTAGAGAAAGCAAAATTCTCATAACATATTTATGAATGAATTTAGAGAGAGCAATTATCGCATCCGCGATAACTTTGTTATTCTGAAGCAACAGATGCAATTTGCAAATACATACACAAACTACATGTACCAAGAAAACAGCAATGCTATTTGAACTTAACGAAAGTGGATTGTAGGTATTGGACTGGCGAGTTAGTTTATCAAAATGCGACTCATCTTCTCTCCTGATGTAATGCTCCCATTTATGAAGTATCCCTGAGTGAATGAGAGATTTGATTCTAAGAGGAATATAATTATCCTTGAAAATATAATTATAGTATGTTAAGTAAACTGGTCTTGGCAGTATATTCCTTTTCCCAGTGTAGAATAATTCCTTAGGCAATGGAATATTTTTTCGATTGGATTTTTTGAAAAACCTATACATGTTTTGCGTACCGTCTAGGAACGCTGTCCGGTTGCACTCGGATAATAATGCTTGCGGGGATATAGGATCTCAACAAAACTTGAGGTTGTATGTACATTCTCCAACACGTAGGACCATTGGGTCAAAGCTTCACCTTTGTGACACTCGTCTTCTAATTCGCATAGATCAACGAGGTCTTGAAAACATGACATTGTGTTCGTTATAGTCTTCAACGTCAAATTTTGAAAACTCAAATGTGGGAATGTGAAGTACCTTGTCAATATGTACATGAGCAACAGGGGGTCGAGGAAAGTGAATGTATTCTCTTTTTTCTCCAACCAGTTCGAATTATATTCTTGTATGAAACTTCGTCCATTCAATGTTACAAAAGACTGGTCACGATTATGGTACCTGATTAAAATTGATTTCCAATCGGAATGAAGTGGCGAGTGGATGGTGAAATTTGTTGCTAACAGTTCTTCAAAAGTATCAATTTTTCTGTTAGGTCTTGGAGCTGTTAGGTCAGTTACAACCAAGCCTATGTAATCATTCGTCAACACTATCGCCATTAACAGAACCCCTGCAACTGCCAGTCTTAAGGTGAACATTCTTATGATCCGACGATTACGTATTTCCAAATCATTCGCAAGTAGTAAGGACCAAATGTAGAGTATGAAGTTTTCCTTCCTTGTTAGTCTTGTCGCCCACATGATTTTGAAGCTAATAACTGTTGTTCCAAAAGTGGCTGCCCCAAAATACCACACTTTTGACTGGTAAGGACTCAGATATCCATAAAATGACAAATAAGTTTTCCAACCATCACATGTCACGCATGCAGTATCCCCTATGATCACTGGGATTGCAACTTCATGTGAATAGGTTGTAGCGCTAGAAATTCTCAGTACCATTCCTCTCTTCGAGTACCATAGACGTTCACGAAACGTAATATTCGAAAAATTCTGAAATACTATTAAAGCGATTCTTATTTCTACGGGTACATTCCACCAAGTTCTAAATTCTCGTTTGTTAATGTATGTCAATTGGTCGTGTATCTGAGAATTCGAATCAGTACCACTTCGACCGTCGACGATATTTATAATTCCTACCAGTGCATCCCGAATATTTCTAGTAAGGAAAGAATCACGACGGCCGATAATGTCGAATATTGACAATTGTTCTAAACTTCCTAAGTAAATCCATCCATTGAAAGTATTGTTAAGAAAGTGTATTTCTAAGTCAGTAGGTATAGGTCGGAAGTTGGACTCGTGGCCATGTACTTCACTTCTTTTGAGTAGCTTAGAAAGTAAGACACTTTCAGTTTCATTGTCATAGGGTTATAATCTAACGGACGGTAAAACGTAATGTTTGGAAAATTCTGATATATTATTAAACCGATTCTTGCTTCCATGGGAACACTCGAGCCAGTTCTAAATTCTCGGTTATTAGCGTATCTTGTTTGGAGATGTACCTCGGTATTTGAAATAGTTCCATCGTACGTAAGATCGTCGACGGAATTTAAAATTTCTACACTCCCATCCTGTATACTTCTAATTAGGAAGAAATCATGACGGCTCATAACGCCGGCAATTGACTGTTGTGCTAAACTGCCTAAGTAAATCCATCCATTGTAAGCAATTCCAAGTATTTCTATTTCCAAGAAAGTAGGTATTGATCGGTAGTTGGATTCATGCCCATGTACTTCATTTGACTGTCAGGAAATAGAAATAATTTTAATCATGTAGAAATAAGTTTCAAGAGTATGTAACATTAAATCACAAATTTTAGTGAGAGTTTCATCTTTCTTTCTTACTATAAACAGAACTTTCTGGTCACGTGTTCCTCTGTCGTACAAGTATCGCCGGTTTAGGAATTCCATCTTTGAAAGTGTTTGATTGAATTGTGTATCAAAAGTGGAAAGATTGGAGAACCACGCCAAATCGTAGTCTCTAATTATTTTGAAACCGAGTTCTATTTGTGATTATGGAGGCAGTAGGTACAAATGTACAAAACATTCACTTGTGCGCTTTAGACTTCCTCCATTAGAGTAGAACGGAAAACGCGTGTGAAGATAATCAGACCAAGACCAAAATTCGTTACGATTCTTTCCGCTGGTCAATAGTTTACGTCCGCCGATTGTCTCCGGTAAACTGTCAATTTCAATATAAGAGATGAAAGTGGGGAAAACCTCGGAAATATGGAGATGGACAATCTCGACATCAAAGTTCTGGAGAAAAACTAGGTGTAGTTGACATTTGTTGAAATGGTTCATGTACGGTTCCAAATCTATACTTTGACGTCCCGAGCGAACAGCTATAATGAAAGGAGCTAAGACTGCAACGACAAATCTGATTATTGGACTCATAGTTCTCCAATCTGATTTGAAGGTTCACTTTAAAAACTAAAATATCCATTAACGTCTGAAAAAAATCTGATCGCGTTGACGAACACTATTCAAACTGGTTGCTAGCGTCAAAACGGCAAAGCCTTAAATATTGGCCTTGACGCAGGTACCCAAAACTGGGAGAGGTCTTACTTAGAATGTAAGGTAACACTTGGGTAAATCTAATGTTGGTTAGGACCTGACTACAGACAAGTGGATGAATAGTATTGCTCGTCAAATCAATATTGAATGAGAACATCCAAGGAAAGCTATTCCCCAAGCATTGCCTTCAAATACGCGGAAACTCGGATAGACGAGAGGGCAAGGAACCGATACCCAAGCTAACAAGGGAGAGTCATCACATGTATACCAGGACCTAGCCCCATATCAAATTTTCCCAATGCACTGGCATCCACTGAGTGCGTTTTTGTAAAAATTAGTATGAACAATTGAAGTACTTTTCCTGGCTCATCCTCGAAAATCTTTTCGAAAAATTCTTGAGGTCCCCTCTTTGAATTTTTATTAAATATTGTGTTAAAATGCACGCTGTTTCTGGCTCTCTTCATTTCGCGTCGATTTTGGAGACATTATATGCAATTCCAGAAGTTTTAGAAAAAATTTAGAATCATTTTTTCCCTCAAAGTTTTGATTGCATATTTCAACGAACTTAAGGAGCCACAAAATCTTGACAGAAAATACTATAATTTGATTTTTTTCAAAGATTTCTGTAATGTATCTAATGGGCATATCTTAACATTCACCCGGAATCAGAAAAGCCGGAACCAGCATGCATTTTAACACGCGATTTGAGAAGAGGTGACCTCAAGATTATTTTACCGAACTTTCAGAGTTGGACCGAAAAAAATATTTCATTTGTGCAGAGGACTTTTAACTTTTTTTATGTAAGCGGATCCCAAATGGTGTGAAAAAATATATTGGCGGTCTAGGTTAGACCCTCATGTCGAGAGCTTCCCCTTTGAGAAGTCCTCCTCTTGTAGCATGCAAGTAAGACTTTAGAAACTCATATGCTAAATATGACGCGACTGCAGAGATGTGGAATAAAAAGTATTCTCCGTGTAGTTAATATTGATTGTGAACATCTGAGGAAAACTATTCTCCAAGTATTGCCTTCAAATGCACAGAATGTCGTAGAAACGTGAGGTCAAGGAACTCATACCCTGAGTGCTTTCTGCAACGGTTAACGCTATTGTCGGTACCATGCTTTCTGATATATACACAATTATGAACATAAACATAATAAATATACCACAATTCGAACATAGGAAATTAAACATAACATTTGCCTTTAACTTGTTCACAAAAGCGTCATAAATTATAGAAACACATAATTCTACCTATTAATGAGTAGATGAAAATTTAAAAATTTAAATAATATTCGTACTTATCTAAATTAATGTTATTTGATGGTGCAATCGGCTCCCAGCTCTATGGTATACTTCAGACCTCTGACGATAGTTCTTGATGGCAGCATTAGTAGTTGCGAGGGTGTCATTTCATTCTGAAACAGAAAAAATATGTATATATGTAGTACTGGCCCCTCTGTATGTCGAATATGAAAAGTTGGTTTTGAGATTCGTTTACGATAAAGGGAGTACCGATATAAGTTTACTAGAACTAACCGCTATTGTCCCATCGGATTGTTGCCGGCAGTCGCAGATGTAGCGAATGCGCGTCAAATCCTGTGGACACCAACATATGCTAGAGTGGTGGAAATAATTATTAGGCCATCCGGAGTTCAATACGCACGTAAGTATCAAAACCATTAGTTTTAGAAAGGTGACCATTTCTGCGTGGAATTAAGCCAAAATCATCACCAAATTCAATTTCTTGTTGCAAAAATTAGTATTTCAAAAATTTCCTCACCAAAAAGTGTAGTGTGTTTCAACTGTAGTAATGATTTGATTTTGTTTGAGTACCCTTCCTTTATATGCGCATTTGGTGGTCACTTGATCAAATTGTCTGTCAAATAGCGCAGAATATAGTATCCTTTTTCTTGCCCGATTTTTAACGCACATTGCTGAGTCTGCCAACCAAATCAAAGTATACTTCCGCATCATCTCTGTCTCCACATTTAGTTTTGACGCAGGAATCAGTGTTCTGATTGTAAAATCTGTCCTTCCCACAAACACACGGTTCATTGGACATGCTGTGTTGATGTCTGTGATATAACAAACACCACCTACCGGAAGTATACATTTCCGGTAGGTGTCACAAGGAAGACTTTTTATTCCTCGTTCATCGTTCCTTTCTTCAAACCAGTATGACTTTTAATGGTTTTTAATTCTCAGATTTTATTACCATTAATCCAAATTATATAGACAACACTAACTCAATTTGTAAGCTCATACTTTCCAAACCAACAAAAGTGGATTTCTTATATACAAATGAACAAGGGGCCTTAGCATTAGCTTCCCTCGGGGTGGGTCGTTCGTCTATTCAAGTATGAGCTTACCCAGTATAATAGTTGTCAAATTTATTAGTTTTATCAGATTTTTTTAATTGGTATTTATATTTAGTAATTCGCTATGATGAATGAGAATCACGATTACATATAAACAATTTCAAACATGCCATTCCTACCCGGGTCATTTGGTGCCAACGCCAATTCAAAAGGATGAAATGCGACTTGTTCAATGTCTGGAAATTTGGCCAAAAAATTGTTCAAAAAATCTTGCGTCGGCCTCGTCCCACCTCCACTCGCGTCAACTCCAAAATATTTCAAATTTGGAAACGTATTCGCAACGACCTCTGTAAACATAGTCCTGTCAAACTCACAATTGGTCAAATGCACTCCTTCCAAAGTGGTATACTTATTAGGAGCTGTGGTAAACGACAAAGACGCATATTCTAAGGAAATGTGCTTCAATTGTTTGTAATTCAATAATTCAATGAAGTCAAGCATTCCCGGCATTCTCGAATATTCCAGCGATGTCAAATTTGGCATCATCTTTGGTGCATTTTCTTTGAATGATTCGTCCGGTACACAATTTGTTAGGGTCAATGTTTTCAATGTTTCACTTTTCACTGATGTATCCTTGGACGTTAAAGTCGCATTTGTAATAAACAAATTCGACAATGTCTTAGATTTTAAAATCTCAGCGGCATCGATGGTCTCAAAATTTTGAATCAAGTGCAAGTCCTCCATTGACGTAAATTTTTGAAAAAAAATTGGCAATATTTTGACATTGTCCAATGCCACTATGGTCACTTCATCTGGGACCATAAAAATTTTTCCCGTCTTTGACCTCGGTATCACTGATGTGAACAGATTTAAGCGGAACACTGTTTTTCGGAAACGAGTTTAAAATCGGAATCGGATCAATTCGATTTATATACAAATATTTTTGTTCTCCGTCCAGATTTAAAACTTTAATTTCATTCGTAAAAACAAAAGAGTCAATCCCAAGTCCTATGACCTCTTTCGGATCAATTAATGAGAGTTTCCTAAACTCGAATTCACGTCCGATGAAATTGTCCAGTGTTAGAAGAAGGTTCAAATTTTTGAGTTTAGGTAAGGCTGGCACTCCTTCAATTTTTTCCAGATTAATTTCACTTCCATTTTCGCCTTTGATTTCCAGTGTTGCACAATCTTCCGGAATTTTTGTAATATCCGTTCGTTTTTGACCGCCACCGTTATCCTCATTGTTTTCAGTCATTTGTAGTCTACCCATTTTTATTTCTACGTTACTGAAATTCCAAAAATTAAAATTATTAGAGCGAAATCGACTAATTTAGGGTAAACTTACCATTCGATTACACCTGATTCGTGGTTGTGACTGTGACCTCTGACATGGGAAATTCCTATCGTATACAGTACTAGCAGTCGCAATATTAGCGTGATGAACATTTTCCCACGGTTTTTAGATTAGATTAAAATTATTACATTAGATGTGTCTTTTTATAACGTTTGAACTCAACTAAAAGTTTGTAGTGAGCTGACTTTCCCATCCGTCGCTTTATTTCACTATATTTTTGTGCTTTATTGTGTAAAACTGCCGATTTCCAGTAGTGTGAAGTGAAATTTTAATTCAACAATGGCACGATTGCACACCATTTTACTAGGAAATGTATGGAGACTTTTGTAGGTTATGATTCACGCCCAGTCATTTATAGAAATCATGCATTGTTCTGCGCAGGGTCCCTCCTTACCATTGTAGACTGTAAAGTTACATTTTTTGCCATCGTATCTGTACGACAGTACCACCGACAAATAAAAAAAGGGAAATAAAGAAATCAGACTATAAAAATATGAGGAAGCGTGCGAACCATTCCAAATTATTACTATCATTATTGTTCGTTCTCAAATATTCAATATATTTTTTTGTTCCTGCCTTCAATAATACAATGAACATTTTTTTCTGAATCCTCGCGTGATGAAACGGAATTGCATCTCCACTCCAGGAAGTTGTTTTCATCATCAGAATAATCCTTCGTTAGCGCAACTTTCACTTAATTTCATCATTTTTTCCCTCATTCATTTAATTAATTACAAAAAGCAATTTGGGCCCACATACGTACGTACGTTAAGGTACAATTATAATTGTGTTAAATTCGATTTTATACAAGTTGAACGCAATCTACAATTTCTAAGTCAATGCATGGTTACAGATTTTTAAATTATAAAGCACAGGATATGAGAAATCATTTTATTGATGGATCTAACTCTATCAATTTTAGTGAAAATGTTTATTCTACAAAATCCTATCAGTCTGTGAAGAATAAATTTTGGATTTATCTGCGAATTCATTACTCGATGACCCCAGGAAGGGCGAAGGTCAAAATATTAGAATTCGTTTTCATGGGAATCTGAAGAATTAAATTTACTCTACATGCATACTGAACTCATAATGACTTAATGAAATATTTAAAAAAAAATCCAATTTAAATCGCATGACGCTTTTATTAGCTTTGCACAATTCGAATGAATTATTTAAGACATTTCCATCCACATTTAACAAACATTTCATTTATTTATAGATAAGGTTACTTGGGCTTTTTATATCGATATCCAACTATAACTAGCTGGATACAATCATGATATAATTTGCTTGTCGGAGAAGGACTGATGCAAGAGTAATAGGCGAACATAAAATACGCATTAAATTATTTAATAAAAGTTCACTAATTGTCGTATCACATTATACTAACCATTAAATAGCAAAATGTATGAATGTAAAGACCATAACAGTATTGGTTCACCGGGTACACGAAACACAACAATGGATATTAAAAATGCATTCGATAAGGAATTTATAGAGAAGGATCCGCAGATGACTAAGGTTTATCGGTGCCCATCCCACACTGCTATATGTTCAATTACAACTTATGTTTTGAATTTTGCGGGTAACTTTCGGTTTACTTGGTATATAATTTCACTCATTCACTTGACCCAAATTTTTACAAGTCATCATTATCCGTATAAGACTTCAAGATGGAGGTTCCTAAATATAAATCTAATCATATCAAGGTGAAACAAATTAGTTGGACACCATAAGTCTATGTATAGTATAAATTAGTATATAGTATATAGTATATAGGCTATACCAGTGAGATAGAAAAGTGAAACGACTACCACTTGAGGCGAGGGGTTGAGGCTTTTTCTCCTCGGTGGTTTGGGCAGCTGAGTAACAAGGAGGATTTTGAAATTAATGGGAAGGTGAGGGCGCCCTCTCGGGACTTTGCAGAATTTGACAGTGGAAAGGAATTCGGGGCCAAACAGCTCGGTGTAATGATAACAATGGAGGATATCAATGGCTATGCGAGGAGGTGGAGACAACACGGGGTACTACATAATCAAGTCCCCCGAAGATTTGTGAAAAAATTTGTTAGAACGTTGTATATTATTAGTAGGTGGGTGGGAGTGCAAGTATCGGTTATCCACAGGGGACAATGGTCCAGATGTTCCAGTGGAGATGTGCTTAGACGAGCGCGTAGCGCCCGTTTAAACACGTCTCCACTCCTCTAAGGGTTAAAAGTAGCTTTCCATCACATGGCTTTTTACCGTAAAAATACTCTCAATCCCGCGCTTCTTATGCTTCATAGAGTCACCGACATTTTGCAGTGCCAAGTTGTAATATGGTTCTTGGTGTCCTTCGGTGTATATCATTAAATCTCCTTTGATAAAATTACATATTGCAGCATCAACGTATTTAATCGTCCCTCTCTATACCGACCAAATCCTTCAAATCCAACTTTCCATTAGTTCCAGGTGCGAGTATTAAAACCGCTGCTAACACTAGCCAGATGGAAAAATACATAATTCAAAATGACTTGGTGGAAAAAAAAAGATATTACTTGGCAGAGCGGACAAAATCCCCAGCTTTAAACTTTACTCTCGAAATTAAAATTAAACGATGTCGGGCTGAACATGTAGTCAAAAGAGTTAAGGAAAGTCAACCTGGTTCACTCCCACTTCACCCTAGAAATTTTAAACTAACAGACAATCAATAAAATTCTCCTTCACTCTCCAATGCTCTACACTAATCGATTCATAATTAGAAACTGGACGCGACAGGCGAGAAGTCGTGATGATGAATGACCACTCGCCATCAAGGACAGTCTTCCTTTTGGAATCACTGTACACTGTTGGGGCCGATGAGTTTCGCGGGGACTCACACACTAGGTGTGGTGAACTAAGTTGACGAAACCCCATCTAGTGGACTGCAACAAGACCGTTGACGATAATGATGACCAAATGGGACACTCCTGATCGGAATGAGTAAGACAGTGAAATAAAAAAAAACTAAATAAAACTAAAATTAGTAAGATTATAAACCTAGTAATTTCTGATCAGATGCCAAGCCTACACTCATGTGTTATTTGAGGGTGAAATCGGCCCCTAGTTCGGTTGTATTTTTCAAACGCCTTCTGACGATCCCTCTTGATGACAGAATTAGTATTCGCGAGTGCGCGTCTTCATTCTGGAAAGGTATGGATGGATATGTATTTAATTGTGGATACTCTGTGTGTTCAATATGAAAAGTTGATTTTGGAATTCGTTGCCGATAGAGGGAATCGGTAGAAGTTTGCTATAACTAACCTCGATTGTCTCATTGGGTTGTTGCCGGTAGTTGATGGTGTGGTTGATGCGCGTCAAATCCTGTAGACAACATATGATGGTGGTGATTCTTGTATATATATAGTTAGACAACACGCACGTGATTATTGAAATGATTACCCTTGGACTGGTGAACATATCTGTGTTGAATTAAACCAAATCTAAATAATTTCAACGTTTCAAAGTATTACTCACCAAGAAGATGCATTATAAAGTAATCGTATTAATGAATTTATTTTCTGTGGACAATGCACGATTCCTCAACTATTACGAGAGTTGAAATATATTTCAAGTTTACTAAGTCACTTTTTAGGATTATATTGGTTAATAGTTTTGATCAATACGTGGCTGATTCAATACCAATTTCAACCTTCCTAGAAGGAAAATTTCCACGTCACTCACGATTGCAATGGTGGTTAAACTTTTTTCTGAAAGTCAGAACTTTGAATATGTAATTCCTCAGTGTAAAGTTTGTTTTGATAACATTTTCAGTCAAGAGTAAAACCAATGCAATACAATTTTGGATAGTAACTATCCGGATTCTTTAAATTCTGGTACCGACCAGTACCGATATAACACATTGCATTGGTGTGTTATTTCATCATCGTGGATCGAGTCCGAACTCATCACTAGGAGTATATGCTATTAGCAAAGTGACTCGAACTATAACCTGTAAAATCCCGTAAGGATTATCCATGATGCAATTAACAATATAATTGACGTGAATTTTACTATTATTTTACATAATACGAAAAGATTATCTCACACTACAAAAAAATTACATAACAAAAAAGACAATGGTAGTTTCAAAGTATACCTCAAAGGATACCGCACAAAGGGCATTGCAAATGCTCCCCGGTCAGAATTGGCTAATTTTTTAATATGTTGTACCCCTTGCCATTCTGAACATAGTTTGTGGAGGTCCCAACCCAAAAGGTCAACTCTGGTGAATCATACGAGCCTTCAAGTGTCCTTTCCAGTTTAAATAAAAATTTCTTTACAGAGGGATGAAAAGTTGGCAGTGAGGAGTCCAGAATTGCGAATACACGCGGGCTGGACAAAGCATTATCGATGCTGGCGACTTTTGACTCTTTAACACGTCTCATGTCCGTGTGAGATATATTTCCCATTGACTACGCCATTATTCACAATGAAGCTGACCTCAAGGACTCAGCCGACACAACTCTTACCACCAAGAAAAACAAGTACACAATCAAATTGCAATTCGTGTAAAACAAATCCCTCTTCCCCGTCAAATACAAGGTCGGACCGTTTCCTTGTATTGGACAGACTTACTCTGATCAAAATGTTTGAACTAATCATTGATGTCCTATCAATGATTAGTTCAAACATTTGAAACATGTGAACGCACTGATGATATCGTTAGCTTAACAATAAAAATGGGGCCACACCGTGGAACAACATTAAAACCTACATTTTAACTGAAATTGAGCATACTTCTTTTGAACTAGAAGCTCGGTATACCGTATAACCATGATAGAAATTTGTAGTCATAGTATTCTGTATAATAGTTTAATATTCTTAAGCTCTTGTACTATCCGGCTGCAAGATATCAAGTATGTAATATTTAATAATCGCACCAATTTGCCCCAATCTTGACCGCATTAAATATATAGAATTTATTTTATTCAAAAATGGCATGACCTCTTCGATGATTTCCAATTATTCATTGAATAATATTGTACTATTTTAGTATCTGGAAGATATTCGAAAACCCATTTGATTGTTGAAACTAGTGTGGAAAAGTTTAACTGTAACTATGTGGGAACGGAAGGTTGGTTTATGATAACAGACAGGAGTAAAGATTTGTCATTTCCAGTGTGAAAGATCTGTAAGGAGAAGGTCAGTTCAACATTTAAGTGTTACTGCCCGGAATAAACTACCTAGAAATTGGGATTATGCAGAGATGGGTTAGGACAGTTTTTTGGAAGAATTAAAAACTATTTTGGTCAATGACAGGAAGGGAATGTTTGTATATTGAGTAATTTGTAGATTAAGTATATTGTCTGTGTAATGCTAGTAGATTGGGAGCGTATTTGAGTTTTGATGATCAGGAGATATATATCGGATTATTACGATACTCATATAGTATGTGACTCTAAAAGAAGAGCAGCTTTGTGCTGATTTCAATTTGTTTTCAGTTTATTCAATGAAATTTTGTCAGTCTGTGAAGAACAGATTTTGAATTTTTCTGAACTATGGAGTGCACAACGATTACTCGATGACCACAGGAAGTGTGAAGGTCAAAATGTTAGAATTCCAATCTTATTGGGTTCCAGTAGGTTGTTTGAATTGCTATTATGATGGGTGGGACTTATAGAGCATTGGTTGACCTCATAGGTTAGCACCTCCGGGTTGACCCGTATCGGTCGGTACGCCACATAAGAAATGAGTGATAT
>JAQFYE010003921.1:0-14284 GCA_034694305.1 Protaphorura glebata
AAAAAACAACCTCTGGGAGCAAAACCACTGTTTTGCTCCCAATGTAATCAAATGGGAAATGCAGTCTGTAATTTTATACAATTCGATTTGGTTGTTACGGGAGACAACAGTGAGACCTCCTGGAGAAGGAAATAACCTTGTCTAGTCTTCTTGCTAACTACCATCTTTAGTGTTATTCTGGACCAACAGCGTAGAATCCTATCCTAAAGAATTCGCTAGACAAGTTTTAATTTCGAAATTATTTGCTCTTGCCATTTTTAGGGTCCTGGAGAGGACCAGTAGTGGTTCTTCCGTTCTTTGTAGTATTAATCGCATGCGGTCATTTTGATAGTAAGATGAACTAAATCATGGCCTAGGTACAAAGTGATTCAAAAATATTAAAAAGAAATAAACCAATTGAAGTCAAGTTCAGTAAGCGTAATGGTTATAGTTATAACCAATTACCACCTAAATTGAAATAATTAAAATTGAATTGTTATAGTGCATGTACGAACTCAAAATATGTATTCTGCACTAGTTGGCAAATTTTCAAGTAAGATGATGTATGTAGCATTAGGCTGTCTGAAATTGGCACTATAATTGCGAATACCCTGCAGCTGTAGGAATACGTTAGAGCACGAAGGTATAGAAAAAGAGGTTGAAGGAGTTAAAAAAAAATAGTAATCATCGACCTTCGCTTTGTGGATTGCATACGAAATAAGTGTTGTCGTATGGCGCATATCGTAGTGTAAGTGTTTGAATGGTTGGATGAGTGACATGACATGGAAGTAGTAAGTGATGGAAGTGTTATATTAGTGCTATTGACTGCAGGGGCGGTTTAGTAGATATATACGTTGCATGGCGCCATGGGCCATAGTAGGAAAAGTTTTATGTAGATAATGATGAAGTCATCAAGTCATGATGACCGCACCGCATGGTGTTCTGTTCTACTTTGCCTGGCTAGCGATTTCGATGAATAATGAGGGAATTCTCCCAAATATACTATTCACACAACTATGTATAACGAGAAAATATATTTTTTACGAAATGGGAAAATAACTATGTATTTAGAAGGTTTCAGTTAATTTTTAGTTCCTTCTGGAGGTCACCAGGAAATCAAGAATTTGTTAAAGTTCGCGATTAGGTATTGTTCAAGTTTGCCATATAGGTATGGCCACTTTGAGGACCGGGACTGACTAATTGAAATAATATTGGACTGGGTTTGGGGCGAAAGGATTATCTTATAAGGTGGTAAAGTTATTGTCATCAACCAACCTAACGAACTTTAAGGCTTTCTGTCCTCGAGTTTGCGGCTCATAAAAGAGGGATATCCATCTCTTCCTTCGGCCAGTTCAGTTTTGATCTTTTCCTCTAGCGTTTGTCCTTTCCGGCAGACAAATAATAGTTAATTCACTATTACACCTGTTCAAGTTTTTTTCACTAATCAACATTCGTACATAGCTTAGAATAAAATAAATTATTATTGAGATATGTGCAAGTGTATCGCATTGATTTTCCAAGAAGTGCAAAAATCTTGGTCCTTTGACCTCCGGCAACTCTCGTAGTTACAGGTACAAAAATAAATTCCTTGTATCGTAGTTTCAAATGGAACGCAAATAGAAGGAACTTAGCTGAATAGGATTTGAACTCAATTCCATGTCAGCTTTGGCATTTTGATGAAAGCGTATCGATTTCATTTGAAATGTTAGACGTTAACGTAACGGGACGAATTATAGGCACAGTGCAAAAGTATGCCAAGGTTTTTCCGCTATTAATTTCTTCCAGGATTCAATTATGACCTACTACTGTACTGTGCACTACTGGTCGACGGAATTTTGTAATTGGACTTTCTCGTTAGAAGTTTAAATTCTGTTGGAATACATAAGTTGTTATTGTCCTTATTCAATGATCGATGATATAAGTATTTAACTTTGTTTTTCCTTAGAAATCGAGTAGGTTTGGTTAGGGCTAGGGCATACACTAAGGAAAGTTGCGACTTAGTTTTTAGTATTAAAAGGAAGGAAGAAGGAAGTCAACAAAAATAATTTCGTTACGTCCTATCCTATTAATTCGTCGTAATACTGTAGCCACTGAGTTCAAAGTAATCTAACTAATGAAGACTAGTTTAGTTTGTTTCAGAAATTCCTTTGAAGAAAGCAGTTTTCCAAAAATTTATATCGTTATCATAGTTTTTATTGGATTTGGTTGAGTGACAGAGAGGAAATTGGTTTTGATTCTGATTGTTCCTCATTTTCATTTTTGTTCTTTCGCGTATTATACAGGACAGTTTGAGGAGGCAGGACAAGACGGAGAGAGAAAAGAGCATAAACTAAAACTTATTAAAGACTCATTATTATTTGGAGATTTGAGCGGCAAAGGGTTCGATATTCGTTTGAGAAATTCCAATTGGATTTTTGGGGTGAGTTCAGATACTCAGGACTGCATGGCTAAACATAGCTAAACCTGACTGACTGAGGTTGACAGAAAAAGAAGAAAACAAGCAAGGCATGCCCCCGTTATTTTCAGTCTCACCAAAGACTCACCACAGTTCTTGACGACGAGAGAATTGCTCATGAGAGCGAAATAATAAGAACAAAGTCTGAACAAATATTTTTCTACAACTCTTTCTTACAAAAAGAAACACATTTTTATATCAAATACAATCATGGTGATTGAACACGGAATAAGTCTCCCAGTTCGACATGGGTCACATTCAAATTTATTTTTAAGTGGAACAAGGGGTTCTGGAGGTGAGAAACCACGAAGGAATTATTGGATGAGTAGCCGTGCCAAATTGTCCGAAGGAAGTAGTAGTCGGAGTAGTTTGGAAAGTGAGGAAGAAGATTTGACAGCTTTCTCTTTTTCCGATTCCGATGATTCGGAGCAAATCAGGAAACGTTCCGGGACTTGGCCGTAAGATTCAATTAATAACTACTATACAAAGGACAAACTCGGTTTTCGCGCTTTCCAACTGTTTGCAAATTTTGCGAAAATGGTACCTCACCAAATTATGAATCTGCTTCAGCGCTTATATCGATAATTTTCGGAGTTTTTATTAGCGTCGCAGTTCATTCAATTTGCTTATGCTTTCTTTGGAATTACGTACCGTAACATAAGTATTAATATTGAGTATGAATAAAGATGTTGAGAATAACACATTTATTTTACTGCGTATTGGATTTGATCTTTAAATACGAGGTGTTTACGTGTAAGGAGATGTCAACTCAGATAACTGTGACATTTCTATTCATCTCTTCTATGATTTATTTTAATGCATGTTGCAAAATCACAATACAATTCTTTGAGTCCAGACTCTAAACTGTTTCGTTTTTAAGGTGTGAAATTTTGCTCCAACTGAATAATATTTTATCAAATATGATTCAGCTATATGATGAGACGTCTATTTTGAATTAATGCTCACGTCAGCCGATAATTTTAGTCTGGTTTTACGATGTGTATGTATATGTGTAGGTAATGGTGTTTTTATTACAAGATTAGATAATGAGAGGAAACGGAATAACGTGTAATATTTGCAATCACATAGAAATTGAATTAGCAAAGGAATATTCCAGACGTTAGACTGTGAGACTTCTATTCGGACTGCTTCAGTTTCTCCATATTTTGATCACTTTTAAAAAGTGGGAACAACCAACCATCGAATTTATGTTATATTTTTGCGCTGTATGCATTAATAGAGTAACCTTATGTAGTGTGATTTATAGTATGTAATTTTTATGATTCAACGTGCGTAGGGCAGACTCAACAATCTCCGCGTTATCTATTTACATTACCTTGTTTAACGGAAATGTAAAGAGTCGTGGGAATTAAAACACATTTTAGAAAATGTAGTTTGTCAGGATGGATTGGTTTCAATTTTACGGTTTTTCCAACCTCCGATTGTGAAAGGAATTATAAAACGTATCTGGACAAAAATGCCTAAAGAAAAAATATGAAAAAATGCTTCCTGGAACCGTTCATTTACTTCATGTTTCGTTACGGAGCCGATCATATTTGGTAAAGGTTAATTGGATTTGCATAACATGAACTTCTACTTCAAATCCTTGAGATTGAATCAGTGAGACGTAACGTAAGAAAGTGAAAGAGATTATCTTGCACATCATTGGTATTGGTATATTACGTGTACGTCAAACGGATTGTTTACATTAATGAGATGAGAGAACTTATAAAAATCCGATCAGACTGACATCATCATAATACGCTAGTTTAGGTCAGGATGAAATGATATGTTCATTGTTGTGTGTGACAATGTTCATATAATATCATTTCCTCTTCCGCTCGGAAGTAGCCTCTTGATTATTGTCACTCGACTTGTATATTTGTTCATTATCACTTAGACTTGACTCAACTGACTTTCAGCGCGGTCATTTTGTTAGTACTGAACATGAATACAAATGTATTAGGGCTCGCGCTCAATGTCGGAAATGATGTTTTACAATCAATTACTTGTTTATTTGATAACTGGTTTAACCCTTTGGCATCGAAGTCAATTACTTATGTAATTACTTGTTAAATTCGAAATACTTTCCAAGTGTATTTTCTATGGAAGCTTTTCAATTAAGTTTCAATTTAACCTTTGTTGTATTTACCAGACAAAAAGTCTAATTGGGAAACGTCTAATTGCTTTCTTCTCCAACTATTTGTATGATAAACTCAGATCAATTTTAATCAATTCATTTGTGTATTGTGTATTCCTGTGGCGATAGATTAAATTAGCAAGACCGAAAGATAATTTGATTTTCTTCCATCGGTTCTGTTAAGATTTTCCGGTTTCTTAAGAACCCTGTCGGGCTAAAAAGAATTATCCATATTGATCTGATTGTATTTATGATGTTAACTGTGTGAACTGTTCTGACAAATAAACCCCAATCCGTCTTCTGAACATCTTGCTTTTGACAACTTTGTTCAGCTTTTGCTTTGATTTGCTTTGCCTTGCTAAACTGACTCGAACCTTCCTGTTCTTTGTTTTCGTTCTATTTCATATTACTCAAGTGGGCCATTCTCTGATTCACTTTAGTAAGTGTGACTTGAATTGGTAGCGTGGCCATAAGTTGTAAAATAACCTATTTTCCCATATGCTCAAATGAAACACGCGAAATGAAAACTCTTTCTAATACTACACAGGATAGAGCTTAAAATCGGCTTTTGGATGTGCGCACTTTCGAAATGATACTTCAGTATGCATATCGTTGTATACTGAACGTGCATGTACTTTATTCGTGTAAACACAATCCGGAATGATCCAGCATCCTCCTTACGCATTCATTCAAAAAGTAATGACTGGACACTTTTGGAAATGTTCATGATTTAGTTATTAACATAGCTTTTTTTGTCGAATCCAGGAGGACCAGGTCTTTGAATGCACCATCACCGATTCATCAATTTGGACCCTGTGGACGTATCTCAAAAAATTCAGCTATGGTCATGTAAGTCAGAATTTCTTTTTATTTATATCAAGGCAAAAATTTTCAGGGACGCGAATCGGCAGAGTTACTTATGACTCACTTTTATATGCATGAAATATTTTACTGAGTAACGAATGCACTAATAAGTTACTCCTATTCCCCTACAAATAAAAGTGACGACATGGAGAGAAAGAATTCTGCAGGATCACTCAGAACATGAACGAGTGTATAAAATAATATTTGCAAAGCTAACCTACGGGCATGTTTGAATAAAGTCATTTCTTATTCATTTAGATTTAACTCTATGCTTTCATCTTAACCATAAAATTAAGCAGTCATATTTGTTTTCGTTAAAATGTAGGAGTATTGAATGATTATGAACGTGGATGCACTTATATAAAACTCATACAAAAATAATTTATAAATCGTATAAATACGATGGTTCGTTAAATATAAACATTTGTCTCGGCAAACTTTCCATGTTAACTAATTTTACGGAATACGTCGTCATACGGGCTAAGATGGAGCTATCATGAAGTAAAGGTACACCACTATTAATATTTTAGCATGGGCGTAGTAGCTTTAGTTTTCACGGTCAAACGGACGATGTATTGAACCGGGTGGCCCATCTCAACTTTCTTTTTATTCCACATGAAATAATGGTGTCTTCAATCGTCTAATATTGTTCGACGATTTTTTCTGCGCTAGGAAAATGTGCCGAGTCACCCACGGTTAGTAATATCAAGTTTTGTTGTGAGTTTTGTCTCTATAGTGCTCGAGCTATAATGTCTGAGAAACGAATATCCGATTTTCTTATAATTCTGAGGACGACATAAATCGGCTCCGGCTTTGCTAGGACTTTTAACCGACTTGAACTTGACTTTGGACGTGTGAAGGTGGAAAGTGAAGGTCATAGGTCAAAGTCGAGAACATCTTTATACAAAGAATGGATGAGAGGGAGGTATTGGATGGATGTGTTGAATAAGCAAACATCTTTGGATGTCATTTCCAATTGTACTAACACGTACAACGTTCCTATTATTATTTTTACTGGTACTTTGTCTCACCCTTATATTCTGCAGAATTGATATCATTTTCTCATATGAAATCATCAACAAAAAATTCCTGGATTTACCATCACCTTCTGGAAGGAAATGAATACTCACGTCACATAACTGGTTGTGGTTAGCTCTTTTGCGCGTTCAGTTTGCAATGAAGAATTGAACTTTGATTCGTATTACAGGAAAGCATCATCACATTTTGCGAACACATTTTGTATTTGATACCATCTGTCTCTTTATTGCAATCATTCATATTTAAATGTTTGTGTACTGATTGGTTTAATTGACTGGTGAGGAGGATTCTAGAGTTAATTATACAGATATTCTCGTCACATACTGATAGTCTATTAATGAATGACTTCGATTGGAGCTATAAAGTCCAATTAATTTTCGCCAATAACTTTATTTATGAAATTGAAGTGGCTGACATGTGACAATATGACAACTCTTTGCACCAATTTGGTCCAGCTTAAACAATCAGGCGTGGTAATGCAGAAATGATGACTATTTTTCGAAAGTTTTTAGACTTTGACATCTTTCTTCGGCTGATGTAATTTTGAAATTTTCAATTAGTTTTTAACTCCCTCCTTCTCAACTAGATTTCTATTCTAATGAACGCACCGGGGGTTGTAATTTTGAATGGATTTAAATTTCTGAGTTTTGTTATGTGTAGAGGACAAAAGAAATGAAACAGTTGTTTTGTTTGGACGATTTAATTGATTAGACAATGAAAAGTCAATGCCTCCCCTTCTATCACTAGTAGTAAATGACAAATGGTCTTAAAATTAAATTGTAACACCGTTGCTTGTCCCACATAAAAAGAAAGTGATCATAAGATTGGGTGTGTGTGTGTACGGATTCTTTTGTTTATGAGTGACTGTTTTGTATTTCTGAAAGACTCAAATTAAGTTGGTTAATTTGGACGGAATGACGTCAAGGAAGACCCTGCACTGCCGCCGACTAGACTGACCCCATTCTTTTCCTTCGTTATTGCTATCTAAGTTTATTATTGTTTACCTCCTCCTTACTCTGGTTGCTCTTAATTGTTTCTTCTTAAGGTATTTTGTAATAACACTTCAAAATCTTTTGACATTTCATGACACAAACAACACCTTGTAAACTAAGGCAGGCAGGCATTAATTTTCACCTCGATTTGTGCATATTTCTCAACAATTTGAGCTTCGCCGTTCCTGTTCAGCGTACGAAGTATTCATTACAGGCATAAAATATGTAACAACTCAGTATTCAACAATACATATAGCCGACGTCACATTGATTTATCAGCGGGTGCTCAAAATTCCGGCCACAATAATAAAATAATTAGAAGAGTATATTCATAATTATACGCAAATGTTTAATGAGAGAGCTTGAAAGGAGGTATCAATTAGTACCATCGATGCCTGTCGTCGTTACAGCGTGCAACTATATTTATTCCTTTTCCTAGCAGCCACCACATGGTTATTGTCCTTCATAAACTTAGTTTCCGCAATCCCGATTTCGGGTAAATATCCAAGAAATCAGTAAAAATATTCGTCCATGGCACGAAATAAAATTCGGCTCACATTTTGAACTTTATTGTGACAGTGTTGAAATTATTTTATTGTAAAGATATGTCTCCATTTTATTTCGAAAGGCAGACGAGATCGAGATGTCGTCACTCTTGTTCACGTCTGTTATGCAGTATAATATACCCTGTGAAAGGGTTTAAGTGGAGGGTAAAAATGTGTTAATGAATTTTCCGTAACATATTTTTTGCATTGCATTGGTGATTCTTGTTTTCACCATAAAATAGGTGTTAATGCGTTACGTTTTTCTTAATTTACGAGCCAGACCTTATTTTCGTTTGTTTGTAGTAAAGCTTAGTCTAATGAGGTATTGAGTTTGAGATGATTTTGTAGAATCGACGCAATTGAGGATTTGTGTACAGGGTCGCGCATAACCTTTGCTTCCCCCTCGGCAGCCCAAACTGGGGAAGCCGGACGGAAAGTGAGATATGCATTTTGTAGAGAATCTTATTGCGGATCTAGGAAGCCACTCCGATTGAAAATCCGTTGCGCGTAGCGGCGCTCACGGGCGTTTAAGTAAAAATCGGCACGGCTCTCCCAGTTTGGGGTGCCGAGGGGGGGCAAAGGTTATGCGCCACCCTGTACACACTTAATCTTTCATTCTTTGTCCATATTTATTACCTGTTTGCACTAGAATTTTGCTGTACGTATACGTGTACTACCTTCAACTAGCAACTTTGAATATTCTTATTCGTTTTCCTATTCTCGATAAGACGATATGTCGCTTCCCCAGTAGCTCTGAAAGAGAAGCGTGGGCACTGCGCTAATAAGTAGTTGACAAAAAATATTGTACTACCGTCCATTGGAAAAGATTGTTGGGTTGTGGCCGGAAATTAAAATTATTAATTTTACCTTTGAATAGGCAATGGCCAAATCAAGTGAATCTTTTCATTCATTCAAACTTTTCAATTTCTGACTGGTAGTTGATTTTATTGTTGTAAGAGAAAAGTGAAGTCGGAATGGAAGCGGGTGTACGGTAATCCTAACTACCCGAAAACTTCTGTCGAAGTAATCCAGACAACTTAGTCTTATAATTTTGGATAATTTTTGTTCGAAGAAGAGTTACCTTGTTAAAACTAGTTCATATGAAAACAATATATAGCAGATTATTAGTTTAGTGATTAGATCATGACCATGACTTGTATTTATTTGAAGGATATCTAGACTCCCAATGAAGGGGTTATAGTTATCCGTCATGAAATAATATGAACAAAATTTTGTGTTAGAAGAGTTGTACACTTTACGTATGTGTGTAGTTATGTCGGTCCCCATTATAAAATACAATAAAACTAATATATCGGCTGGTTCATTAACTGCAATGCACTACCCATGTGTTAACAAATAATGGTCTAATATAAACGAAAAGTGCATGGAAAGATTAGAAGACCTTTCGTCAGTCACTGTATAAATTCTCTTCTTTTTGTCTCACCTCCTTGTCAGTTTTGTTACCGATCTCAAAATCTTTTTTTTACATTTTATTCAAGTTTTAGCACAAGTTTTTGTTTAAAATCTGACACCAGTTTTGGCCGGAATCGGTGGTTAATAATAATGAGGGTCATAGCTTGTGATCGTTCTCGGTAAGCGAAAGCTTCACACTTTCATTTTTTAAAACCACGTGCCCGTCTGGAACCGGTTCTCAGATTTACGGGAATTTTGTTTGTGAAAAAAATTCACAACGATTGGGTATTTCTATTTCGTTGAAATCTGCACATTTTCCTCTACGAGTAACTTTTATTAGTTATGTACAGGCATTTGGCTTTTATTGAACATTATTACGTAATTCAAAGTGGAGTGAGTGGAGTGACTTCTTTTTATCATTCATATATTTAAGCTGTTATCAGCATCTGCCCCGTCGTACCGGCGACTCTTTCAAAACTAGATTTTACATTTTAAGGTTATAATTAGTGGAAATATTCAACAATTTTACGAGTATGACACATAGTAATTATTGCAAAAACTACACGCTGGCGCCCATAACTTTGTAATTTAGAGATGGACTCAAATCCGGGTATTTGGGTTCGAATTAAGTCACCTTGATTTTTGATGTTAAATTAATTGTGTTGGACGAGAAAAATTTTATTTTAAACGCTCTTGTTAATTGTTCATGTTTTTTGTTACCCGAAAGTGAACTGTCTTTTCATTCCCCAACAAAAACCTGGCTAATCGAAAAGGTTCTGCGTTTTGGTTTGAACAAATTGATTAAAAATTAATTAGTCATGATATCACTCTTACATCATGTTGCCCCTTGTATTTATTGTATTGCAGTGTAGATAAACTTTTCTCCCATCTCCTTAAAAGGAAGTTTCCTAAAATTATAAGACACACATCGATGAATGGCTTATTGAATCGCGGGTAAAGGACAGTTTATTTTAAGTAATCAATTCCGCACCGTTAGTAATTAAATGCCGTATCCACACTTTCAAACTCTTTATTTTTTATTGAGAAAATTGGTATATAATATGGTTATAGGTATATGTACGTTAATTTATAGTGTGATATTTGTAATTGCATGATCTTTTCCTATCCTCTTGTTAAAAACAAGGCCGGTCCGACTGTTGGCAATAGTGAAAACTGATATTCTTGACCTTAATAAAGGAAATTAACTAACTAATGCCAGATCTTATTTGAGCTGAGTTATTTCCGAATAGTGGGTTATAAAATAAATGTGCCAATTTCATGACCATTCATGGTAGATTAATGATTTTGATTTACCGTTTTAATGCCCGTCTGCCAAATTAGTTGACGTCTTTCCTAATTTGAAGTGCTCAACAAAACGAGTGTATCTTTTGTTGGTTTAGAAAATCAGTGGTATATGCGAATGTAAACAGTGAAGTTTTTATGATTGTTCAAATCAGCGATGACGAGTAAGCTTACATGGAAAAGATTTCTACGGTATCAGGCAGTTTAATTTGTTTTATCAGAGGTTTGACCAATTTGTAGCCTACAATATTTATGTAGCTATGGAGGTTCACCCCGAAATTTTGTTTTTATTCGGTATTTGACAGTTGGACATTTTTGAAAGTAACGTCTTCGTTCTCTAAAGGCGTTACGCAAGATTGCTCTGTTATTGGAATCGTAGGATATTCTTTTAAAAATAATTAAGACAGTATTAAGGTGTTGTATGACACTTTCCCGTCCCGTGCTACGGTGAACGGACTATTATAATTTGGTTTTGTTTGCATTGCATTCTGCGATGAATAAATTGAATACATATTGAAGGCAATGCTAACATATACATCCACCCCTCTGATATTCTTGTTAAAGATTTTAAAGGCGAAGGTTAAGTCTTATCCTTTTATAGGTTAAGTTTAAGGTCAAGGAATGTGAAGAATGCGCGAGGAATGAATGGAATGCAGGAGATGAAGCCTTCCGGACTGAGGTGGGAAGGAATTTCATAGAAAGGCAGCACGAAAAAGGCGTTAACTCCTATTTCTATTCTATTGTAGAAATCAAGAATCATAAATTATTTTCGTAGTTGTAGTACGGTTCAAAAATTTAGGTAGATATGGAATACACACATAAGCCGCCTGAAATTACCGACCCAAACACCCAAACCCCAATCATATGATTTGTTCTATAGACAGGCGTCAAAAGCAACTTGTTATATTTAAATTGGAATATGGGTCCTTTTCTTTGAACTTTGAAGTAGAACAGAACCAGGAAGCAGATACGAAGAAGAGAATAACACCTTGAACTAAATCCTTAGGGAAGATAAGGGTTTTCACTGTCAATAACAGTCCTAGCCCTTGAACTTGATGAGCATAAAATATCCTGAAGGTCTTTCATACAATAAAATGCGAAGATTTTGAAGAGATCCAAGTCGTGTATGATAAGATAAGAGTGACATAAAAAAATGGGTTAATAAATGCTAGGGTTGTCCATTGTCCTGATGACTATTTGATGTGAAGGACAATTGACATTGACAGTATTGATCATATCATTGAAATCTGGATAGGAAAATAGTAGTTTAAGGGAAAATGGGTGACTTTTAGTTGGAGTTTGGTCGGATATATAGGTATATGTTTTCTTCCATTTGAATTTTTGTGGTAATTTGTATTTTTCCTATTTTATTACAGGCAAATCCAGGATCCGGCATTCCAAAGACTCACTTGGTACAAAACCCCCTTGACAGTACTCATTATCAAGAAAAGACGTGATATTTCAGTCCTGAGTCCGTTTGTTCAACTCACACGATGGTTGATTGAGGTACCCGAACGAATCCAAATACAAAGATATGCGTAATCTTAAACACACTGTTTTGGCAAGTACGCGGTTGTAAAATAAAAATATTTGGACTCAATTGAATCAGGTCCTGTTTTTGTTTGTCAGTGCGAATATAAATTGCGAATTACGAACATTGCAGCGCCATGTAGAATCCGACTGGGTATTGACGCTAGGCTTTCTGATAGACCAGAAGACGGATGCACAATAGCGTTGTAGTTTGTTGAACTCGTAGAGTTTATTATCTTATTATCTGGACTGTAGACTGGAAATTGAATTTCCATGGAATAAGGAATATATAATATGGAATGGACCATCAAAAATCTGATGGAAGCATAATTACTTATTATGGAATTCCTTGTCCATCAAACGATAATTTGTGTTGCTGGGTAATTCCTATTGAATGACCGGAACTGAAAATATGACGATGACTTTGAGTCATATGAAAAATGTTCAAGGACTTTTTAAATTGCATACGCCAACTCTTTCCAACTTAGAAAAACACGCCAGGATTTTCGACAAATGTGACTAATCATTACTAATCATGCAAGTAGAGTGTCAGAAACTGCTTTGCCGTCTCGACTGACTGAATTTAAAAGTTGAAAACAAGAGTAATATCAAAACACTGCTTTAGTACTATAATCCATGAGAAGTTAGAGAATGGATTTTGACAAAAATAAGAATATAAAAAGGATTTATTAACTACTGGCTGCTGTAATCACGTACTGTGGTGGTATGATGGAAAATAAAACAATGTCTGGTATACTTTCCGCATTAAATTATTAATCTGCTCTAATTTATTTTATTACAATACGTCTTATCGTTAGTCTTTTATCGTGGACACTAGACAGACAGGATAATATGCTTGTTTGTACATCTTTGCAGTGCATAATTTTCCAATTGCGAAAGTCAAGGTTTTGTATGACGTTGGTGGAATGGTCTTTTTATTTGCAACTCGTAAAGTTTCCATCTGCGCTATTATTGTCAAAATTCTTTCAGATGACCAGTCTATTATTTCCAATTTTTAAGTGGGTATATGTGAAGTAAATTTGCCACGTTCTACTTTCAGTACTAACTTCGGTTTTACTACATATCTTTTGTTTTGATTTTTTATGGAGTAATCGGAAGACATGTTAGAAAATAATGTTTATTCTTAAGCTTTAGAGCACAAAAACCGTGCTCTTCTTCAGGAGACAACAAGTATGAGAGACTTTTCCAATATTTCCAATATAGAATTAGTAAAACTACAGAAACTAACAGTGTATACATATCTTTTCTACATATCTTTTCTATTTCGTAATTAATTAATTAAGCGGATTAATTACAGGAGAAACGAATGGTTGTCCATGTCGAGACAGCTATACTGGACGATCCATTGCTGACCAGCAACCCGCACTTTAGCTCCATGAAAGATAAACTTCAAGTTTTTCGTGAAGGGCGCGATGATTTAACCGATAAAATCGACTTTATCATTTGTCTCGGTGGTGACGGTACATTATTGTATGCCTCGTCTTTGTTTCAGGTAAGACAATAATTTTACTCAACACACTAAGACCGGTTTCGGACCTTTGTGTTCTAATTTAATGTACTTTTTAGCAATCTGTGCCCCCGGTGATGGCATTCCATTTAGGTTCTTTGGGGTTCCTTACACCTTTCCGTTTTGATAATTTCCAAGAACAAGTCACAAATGTGCTGGAAGGTGAGTTACATTTTATGGATATCTAATTTTGTTCAAATATTATACACAGCTAGAAGTTTCCCCCACTAGAAGTCTAACAAAGTCTAAAAAATCAACCAAGTTGGCCACCAGGGCTTCACTTTATACAGGGTGTTCCCGAAAACGGTTACAATTGTTTGACCTTCTTTCTGCGCACAACACCCGACCTATTTGATGGAGCCCCAGTGCCCTCATAGAAACCTGGTCTAATTGCAGAATTTAATAATTGTACTAAATAGTATTTTGTATTTGTATTTGTATTTATTCAGATCAAACCCCCATACAAGATAGGTCCTTAAATTGACAGCAAAATTGATC
>JAQFYE010003922.1:0-14282 GCA_034694305.1 Protaphorura glebata
ACAAAACAAACGCCGAATTTTAACTTGGGCTACGGTTGGCATGCGGAAAATGGAATTTGGTAGCTAAGAGGTTAATTAAACGCCCGGGCACTTTATCGGTCATTTACGATAATGATGTCCCTCCTCAAAATTTTGAGTGTGTTCTCTAAACATTCTTAGTACGTAGCATCACCAATTACCACCCAAGAAAGACTGAATTCCCTGCTGCTCAAATTACTTGAATTAATGCGATAGAAAAACAATAACTCATGTTCGTTCAACGATAAAGCACGCAACAATTGAATACAAATTAATCCACATTAATGTTCTTGGTGTTTACACCGCTCCCGGCGAACAACGAGAGGACAATGTACTTACATTTCATCAAAATTACCATAACACGTCATATCGATTCACATCATAAATAAAATGAAAATACTATTCACTGGCTCCTGTACAATTAATAATTCATGAAATTAATAAATCTTTCTAATTCACTTTTTGAATCCTGTTTTCTGAGGCATAATAAACCGAGTCCACGGAACTCGGGATTTATTCTCATGATCCTCAAATCCTTCGGTCAGTATTACCACGATATACATAGTAATGTACCATAACGTTCTTCATAAAAACGTGTGGCTTTTAAATAAATCTTAGTTTCCGTCAATTACCAATTATTTATAATTTCTTCATCACAACATCCAATGCATGACTGGTCATTACGTTGGAAACCTATCCAAAAACTTTTAAATAACTGCTTTATACAAAAGGAAAATTAACTCCCCATTAACTTTCTAACTTTTTTTTTACTTGAAATGTAATAAATAACAGTGTAAAAATAATAATAATGCTTCCTGATGTCCATCCATTCAGTGATGAAGCAACAAATTGATTACAAATTAATCCGAGCTGGCTAGCCTGTGGACTGCACCGATGATGCTGCCATGGACAAGCAGAGCAATGTAGACTCACATACTATAGTATTAATCAAATTACCATATGGAATAAATAATCCAATAAAATCAGAAATGAAAATATTTGTTCAAGTCATAGCTCTTGGGCAGCTAATCATTCATAATATTACCAACTCTTAAATTAATAAATTCAAACTAATCCAAAGGTGTAGCTCTTCAAACCGGGAAGGCAGAAATGGGATTCGTTCATAATTTTCAGTCTCATAATCTTCGAGCCTCAAAATAATGTGTCCCTTGACGTCAATAATGAAATTACCGAAATTGGTACCCCGTAAGGAATACCTTCTTACTTTATGCGTGAAAATAAATAAAATTAATGCTGTAAAAATAGCAATTTATGGCCTTTCATTTCAATCACAAACGCAACGATCGAATACAAATTGACCCAGCGAAATATGATTTGCTTGAACCAATGCGATACGGTAGACAAGGACTTACTCACATTTCATCAAAATTGTTTATCGCATTGAACAAATCACAACAAAAAATTGTTCATTGGTTCTGGGTAGTTCATAATTCCTAAAAAAATCATAAATTCCAATAATTCACATTACGATTTATGAATCTTAATCCTGAAAAATCCTGATTTGATTGTATTCCCTTGATGAGGTGAAATAAACTAGGAAAACGGGTAACCCGAGGCGTGATTCTTATTTCGTAATTCGTATTGCAACAAGCAAAAATATTTCGGGTCAACTTTCTACATAGGAATGTGCGTAGTCCGTAAATAATTTTAATGTACTCAATACCAAAATCGATTGCCCCAAAAATACTCCACAGTTCCTTAAATATTTCTAGCATGCGACAGTACCAATCACAACCACAACAGAACAGACCTCTCTTGAAATTACATTAATGCTATAAAAATAATATTTTCAAACTTCTGATTTAGAAATTAATCCATGTTCAACGTTATACAAGGTTCCTGGGTCGTAAACGAGGACAATGTACTCATGTAAAAATTACCATCTGGCATCGTAATCGAATCTCTTCACAAATTAAAAAAGATGTTCATCGGTCTCAGGTATAGTTAATAATTCATGAAAAATCATAAATCCCTACTACGATTCACATCAAAATCTATTCATTTTATACATTTCTTTCTTCCAATCCTTGTAAATCAAGGGATGCGAATTTAATTAAATAATGCAAATTAATGTCTTAGACTCAGACTCGGACTCGGACTCACCTTTACTGCATACATTGAATCATCTCCTTTAACAATTGATACAACGTAATAATTTTGATCAGTGCTTCTGTTATTTGAGATTTACTGCTCACGGCCAGAGACAGACGGTGCGGTGGTGCGGGCTGAGGGCGGGTACGAGAGGGCTGAACCATTCTTCTCAAAATCCCATCCCATTTTCACTCTACGTTCTCGTTTGTCAATTTTCTTCACTCAGCCCCAGTCAGTCATCAACAGCTCAACAATACACATCACTCCACAACACGAACGTACGATATTCAACAGTAAATGTTTATTTCAAATAATCACTGATTAAATCACTGGAAAATTGGATCAATTTTTATTTGAGTGTGAAGTGAAGCCAACGCGACGCCAACTGACGCCAACTGTGAGTAGACAAAGGAGATTTTCAAATTTCTGACTTCCCGCCTTTCAAAAATTGACAATCTCAAATCTCAATGACTTGGAGAAATTGTCATAAAAATTGTGGCATAATTTGATTTTGAAATTAATTGAAACTCAATTATTTTTATTCAATACACCTAAATTTTGATTTTTGACAAAGTGTAGAGAATTTGGGGAAAAATAGTGAGTGTTGTGTGAATACAGGCGACCGGCGAGAAGAAGAATATTCGCTGACTTCCTGTGGAAACATTTCAGCTTTCAAAATTCGGGTTAAAAATCGTGATCCGATTCCCTGCTACCCTACGGAGCAGAGGATGGAGACCCATGAAAGTGATGTCGAGGGTTCATTGGTAAGTTTACAATATTACATTTCTTTTTTTAAATTTACGTCCTTTTTTTAAAAAAAAAAATGATACGACATTACGAGTTTTCCTGTATTGGTTTTCAACTGTCTCAATTTACCCGAGTTTCTGTTTAGGTACATTATTTGGTACTTACCGATAGGTTTATTGGTATTATTTTTTTGTTTTTTAAAAAATTATTTAAAAAAAAAAATAGTGTCCTCAGTCGGCAAAACGTACTTGTACACCTTGTACCGATTTCTGTGTATTGTTATGTTAGTTTACCGGCTTTTACTTGGCTCTCGTCGGACGGAAGTCCTCATTTACAATAGATTATAATAATTCTCGATTTCCCCAGGCAGTGTAGTGCAAATTTGAACTAATTTAATAAATTCCGAATATTCTGACTGTTCGGAATTTTTTGTATTATCCATCAGTATAAGACGATGATAAGCACATTTCATTTCCTGTTAATTCATATCGGTGGGACAAAACATACACGACCTTACACAAAGACTTTCCGAGGAAATGAGGCCTTATTCTGTCATTCATTCCAATTTTATTTTCACTTCGGGGTGCGGGTGGCATTTTTTGTTTTGTTTTAAGAAAATTGCAAAGTTAGGATATTTTGTGCAAAAAATGTCACATTTGGCAACCGGCACGAGTCATAATATTGTCATTCCTATCAATCCTATCTTCATTTACATTTGGTCCGTGTTCCCGGTCCTCCGATCGTCTGTGTTTTTTTTTTGCAATGCCAATAAAACAAACACCACTTACTTCACTTCCACAGATGTGACATCATGTTCTTTCGTGTTAAACACATTTGGCGACGAAAGAATCAGTATATAGACGACAAGGAGCAAAAAATTAGAGGAGATTGAGAAAAATTAAATGAACATAAAACATGCGTAAAATTCACAGTGTGGTCCAGAAATTGTGCGTTGGTTTTGCGTGACCTTTGCTTCGGGTAGGCATGTGATGTCCGAAATATTAGTAAACCCACACTATAGTGAGCAGTGACAAACCTTCATGAAAATCTACTAATGGGCACCTGAAAATTTCTTGAGTTAACCCACAAATGCTTATGAACAACGCCGTCATGCCCACAGTGTTGAACTTGCGGCACGTGTTTTCACAAGAAAGTTAAATTTATACCTAGAAAATTACTAATTTAGATTCTAAGCTCTGTTGTTCAGTTGTCGCTTATAAAAAATCGTTTGAACTTTCAAATGAACCATTATCAGAACAGCATTGAACATTAATATTCACTGAAATCTGGCTGACAATTTTCTGGGCCACCCTGTACAATGCAGCTCTTGCTCACTGGGTTGATTTGATTTGCCTTGATTAATCATAATAAATGTGAATGAATCTGTTTGTCATGTGGATATACCTAATTCCATGTAATTCCGCCTACGCTTATAAAACGTGAATAAGAAGTTATGAATCATTCTGTATATCACATTGTATAAATGTGATAACTCTTTTATTGCCGTCGGCAATTCTCATTCTAATCCAACGAGTCATCTCACATCATCATCCACTGTAAAAACTCATGAACTGCAAAACTTAAATTCATATTTAGGTAGGTCTGGTCGCTTCGAGTCAAGTCGAGATCATTCCAATGTGTGCAATGTGTGTGTAATGTAATGTAATGTGCGGATAGAATTATGTCGAATTGAATTAGAATTAAATTAGAACCCCTCGACAATTCTCCATTCTCAATTCATCGTCGTCAGACTCAATTTATTCGTTCCAACAAAAAAATGGAAATTTATTACATACGTTTTATTGTTCAAACTTGAATCTTGCATTGCATAGCCTCTCCTTCATGACAATGACGGAATTATTTTCTTGTGGTTCATAATTTGTTTCTAGAAATCGAGATGATGACGGCACGCGGGTTGTACACCAATTCTTATTTGATAACGGACCCGGCGTTCTTTGAATATTAATTGGGGTGGGGGGGGGTATCTGGTTAGATTGAAAAAATTGAAAACGAATTTAAATTAATGTAAAATTTAAACTCAGTCAAAATTTTATTTTTTTTACATAGAATTGATGTAATTGACGTTAATATATTTTCTGGGAATTATTGTGAAAATTAAAGCTAAAAGATTCCCAACTTTAGAGTGAATTAAGTTCGAGAGAAGACAAAATTTACTTGAATTAATTTAAAAATAAAGTTAAATAGATACAACATTTGCTGGAAAATCAAGATCGACAAAGTAAACACCTGAGGTGCATATGAAATAGGCATAAACGGTTTGAGTTTAACGAGACCACATACTTGTACAATTTCACCTTGTCAAAGTTTAAATTATATTAATGTTGATAGGTGTGATACCCCCTACGAGCCAGTTTTCTATTGCCAACACCCTCTGAATAATCCAAGTCTGATGGAAAGTAATTAACCCCCACACAGAATTACATTACATTGGATTGCGTGTTTAAGACAGGTATTTAAGACCCAAGACGCCGACTCACTTGAGTTGAACTAAGAATTAAGGAGATTATTGACTTTAAAGTTTTGTTACGCTTGCGAAAAATACGAATCTGAATCGTTCCTTCCTTGTCAAATGTTAATGTTCTTAGCTATTTGACTTGTGCGTCATCGTCGTCATCCTCCTCATTAATTCAATCACCAACAACACCTTACCAGGTATTAGGTATAATATGGTACGGTACCTAAATTCCTACTAATGTACGTGTATGTTACGTGTACTTGGAAGATTACCTGCTAATTTCATTTGTAATATGTTTCTTATTAATTTATATTTTAAAACATGTCATGGGATTTCCGCTTTGAAAGGACCCCGCCTGATGCTTCCGACGAAACGTACATACAAATAATTTAATAATTGTGTGGCATCGCGTGGCATCTGGTCATATGTCTGTACATATTTTCAATTTTGGCACTATGATTTCAAAGAATTTTGGAAGGGATACGCGGATAAGGATGATTGCATTTGGTTGAGACCTTAATTGACTTTCTGACTCATGAATCTTGGTATCCCCGATCAAAAAATGTTTCAGGTGCATTTCTGGTTTACATCTGTTTGTTTTCTGACTGACTGACTGACTTCTTTATGGGTGTTCTTCCCGTTCATAACCAGGTAGTCTATCGGGACTGGAATTTTCTAAGAAAATTGTGGCGCGCACGCCATGTCATGGTATAAACAATAATAATTTGCACGGAAACAGATAATAAATGTTGTACCCAGACATCTGGAGCTGCCGCGCATTCTTTCTTATTCATTATCACGTCTGATTTCAAATTATACCCGACTAGGTCATAATTAGGACTCCATTATCGATACATTGAGTCAGTAGCTCGGAAGTTCACAAGTTCAAGTTAGTTGGGTGATTCGATCGTACAAGTACGCATGGGTTTGGGTCGACTGGTTAAATGTTTTTCTCCAAATCCATTTTTTCTTAACACTGGCTGGATTTCCAGGGTCGATGACCAATTTTTTAGGAAAGAAATCCTACTACTACTAGGGTGACCTATTTTGGAAGGCTACAACCACTGTTTTTTCGTGCTACACGTCGACTGACATTGCCAACTAATGAATGTGTTTCATTTAGGACTCAATTTTTTAATTTCTGTTATCTTCCAACCGCAATTTTCACTATGCAACCTACGCGCATGTGCAGGTGTATGACAATTTATTAAACCCGCGCAATGAATTGATAATCTGCGCATGTGGACATGGGCTGTGTGCGTGCGTGCGGTCTAGTGCACGCACAATAGATTGTGTGTTTAAATTGAAATCGGAAAATTTTCATGGTCCGTCCAATCCGGCCCGCTACGGATTAGAATGTCGAATGTGTAGGATTTTATTATTTGTAAATTGTAAGAAGAGAAAAAGGGTTATAGGTATCAAATAATGGCCACAGTTCGAAGGCCCTTCCTTTTTGAATCCGTTCATCGAACATATTGCTTTTTTGACTGAAATCTATTTCCAATGAATTATTTAGTGTCCGAATACACACTAATGGTTTTATATTTACCAGACCATACGCATGGAAAGAAAAAAGGACAAAAAGAAGGTTGAAAGGAAAGGGTTATATTTTATTTTATATTAATACATTACATATAAATGGGCCCTTTTGAGTTTGTATAAGGGCTGGTGATAAAAGGTCAGTGAACCAAGGGGCAATTTGACCTCCACTCAAATATAAATGAAGAATTAGATACATCATTAAGTACAGGCGTTATAAATGTAATGTACCTATAAAGCCTGTATGGTAAGGGTAGGGTACTTTTGGTACTGTTAAGGACTGTTTTCGGGCAATCAAACGACGACGATGGAATTTTTTTCATTTTACGGGGTTTTTGGCCCGGCCTGGCCGAATGATTGATTCACTCACCCAACTCAAGGTTTTTTTTTTCGATTCTTTCTTTTGATGTTGTTTGCTTGTTATTCTACCTTTTTCTTACTATTAAATTCCAACCCATTCTGATTCAAGGAAGAAATATGGTTACTTGGTTACTTTACCAACTTTCTGAGAAAAAAAACAAGTCGAACGAAGGGCCAAGGGAATGGATTGACAGAAAGGGCATGGCAATACATTATTATTTTCTCATTACTTTTTTATTTAGGATTTATTATAGCAGGTCCCTTCACAAATCACAACGTGTTCTTCGTTCTTCATGTTCCAAATCACACCATTCTGAATTTCTCAGAAAAATTCCCAAGTTTTTTTTATATTCCATCAGGAATGCAGTATTTTAGTATTAAAAAGTATTTCTGACAAGGCAAGTCAACAAGGTGTTAAGTGGTGATAGCGCAGTTTTGGATTTATACAGACCCCTTGCTTCTTAGCTACGATAAGTACTTCCTATTACTAGGGGTACCTTTTGATGGTCAATTGAAAGGTATAGCCTCAATTATTATTAGTCACATTATACACATTGACTGGTTTCCTTGTCGAAAATTGTTGACCTGGAATTTTATTGTATTTTCCATAACGGACGGGGGGGTGCCTGAAGGAAAGAATTGTTTTTGAATTGAGATGAATTTAATGAGATCAATGACTGCAGTTAGATATCACGTAGTGAGGTAAGGTTAGTAAGGTATGCACATTATGAATTTTATGACAACAATCAAGTTGTTGTTGAATTGTTGCAAACAAATGTTCATTTGTGTGCAGATTTGTGAACTTACACTACACTGCACGGGTACATTAACAAGACCAGATCCTTCCCGCCCGACCGACATTAATAAAATTATATGACATGATAATTTAAATTCATAAATGAAATAAAAACAATTTAATTCATGGGGGGATGGATGCACCTGTCCTGGATACCTTCTGTTTGAATTTATATTAAAGATTTAGATTGGTTGATTGCATACATGTCGAGGTACCTAATTCCGCGAGGGGTATGGCCCGCATTGACGGGATGCGTATGCACCGACCGCCCGCGCGCGTTAGCGCGGTCCCCGCGGAGCGGCCGCCGGAGGCAAGAATTTTTTTTCGTAGTTTTTTAACGTTAGGTGCATGTAAAAGTTGTTTTTACGAGTTTTTGGGGTTAGTTAAATATGCCTAAATATTTAAGTTTTTTTTAAAGATTTTTCTTGAAGTTTTTTTTTTAAATGATTTTTTTAAGAATAAATATTCTTTTCTTCTACTATTCTGGAATTGTATTTTTTTTAATTTTAATTTTGCCACTCTGAAAGGCATGTGTAATGACATAATTTTGACACTCGATGGCGCAACCTCGCAGGGTCTAGAATGTACAATAATTGTACATACAAATTTTTTTTTGCAACATATTTTACAATTATTGTAAAATATGTTGCAAAAAAAATTTTTTTTTTACATAAAGTAGCATGTAAAAGTTGTTTTAAAATACAATTTTGCACATATTTTTTATTTTATTAAAAGGGGGTATGCACCGTCACCTTCGGTGACGGGGGGTATGTACCAGGTCGCGAGGGGGTACCTCAACATGTATGGTTGATTGGTAATCAAAAGTTCTCCCGCATCCATTTTTATTCATAAACACTGCACTGCTGCACTACACTGGAGAGGAAAAGAAACGCGTGTAGAATAGAATTTAAATTTATAATTCAATTTTGAAAGGAACATAAAAATATTTTTGATTCTGACTGTTTTATTATCCAGTTTATTTTATACGTGGATGTCCCGTCCGTCCGTCCCTTGAACTTGGGACAGGGACTTATGCTATGTACAAAGGAGGGGTCCCTTGTTATTTCCATAGAATATTTTTTGAGTGCATTGTCATCCTAGTGCTCATGTTATTGTTGTGTTATGTACATAAATATAGCCATATCGTGATCGTTCACTCCTTAGGGGTATCGTAAAAAAATTTTATGTGGGGACATACTTTACATTACATTCATGAGATCGGTAGAAATATTATTATGTGATATCAAGTGGTGCACTTTTGATCGTTGGGTAGTTGGGTACATTGTGCCTGAAATGTAAGACAATCACTTACTAGTATGACAATGAATAACAAAACACCTTATTATTCAAATGTTGTGCGATCCTTAGAGGTAATAACTCTGAGGTAACGCACGGGTTCGATTCTTGCTTATGTTTTTTTTTGTATTCCAACCCAAAAAATACGTTCGATATTGCAAAGACACATAAGTTGATATATACAGATTGATTCTCTTACAATTCAGACACAATTTGATTGTGTTTGGATGAGCAACATCGCTGGTATACCGCTAGAGAAATACTAATGACATGGCTGTATGATTCCATTGTAATAAAGATTTAATGATTAACGTCGACTTTTCCTTGCCGGCATATTTTGATTGTGTAAATAATGTAAGGTACTTTTCTTAAACTGAGGCAGTGAATTGTGAATTGAATGGCCAAGGCAGACACCTGAATGTGAGAATTAAATGGGGGGATTCTTAGATTTAAATTCAATCCGCCGACAATTTCAAAGGGTAATAAACGTTCAAATTCAAACCTCGTTTTATTTCATACACAAGAATAAATGTAATGTGTTGAATGAGTCGTCATACTGTATACTGTACTTCATGCTCCTTGTGAATGAGAAAGTTTATGATTAGAACAGGTGTGTTAATTTAAAATGGAGACGAGAAAGATATTGTGTGTAGGTAATCATTCGATTCTTCATTCCATCTCCGTTCATATTTATTAGTACCTTATGATCAAATCTACCTTGCCAGTGCAGTGCGAGTTTGGATTTTTGAATAATACATGAATTAGTTGAATTTGAATTGGTGGTCCTTTGCTTTGCTCTCATATCAAATACTGGTACGTAGTTGCAGGTTGAATTTAAAAAAGGTGAGAATCTGGACGATAAATAAACCACAAGTTTCAAACTAATAAATTGATGAAACACAAAATCAGATCTGCGCTTTGACTTCGAAGTGAAATTCATCCGGGTGTACTTCAAGGCACCTTTTTCCGTCCCCTGTTGTTTCAAGGAGGGCGTTCTCACCTAACTATAGACCCTTCAGATTGAGTGACTGACTGACCTGACCAAATCCGTCAGTGACTCCCTGCTGTGAACTCTCTTAAAGGGTCGAACTGACCGACCCTTTTAGCTTTCGCGTATCATATAAAACCCTGCAACTCCTGCAAGGCACGAATTTAGCACCTGCCCCTGCTGCTGCTGTGCCTGTCGAACCCATTAATTATTAATTATTAGTTTGGCGTCAAGATAAAATTCCATATCCGTTGACATGTTAATGATTCGTGCCTGAAAGAATTTCAAAAACCCATGACTATTCATTGTAGAATTTGGGTACCAGTTTTCGGTTACTAAAGATCGTACCGGTTTAAACCAATTTAATATTATGAGCAGAGTCATTTATCAGGTAATTTTATAGGGAGGGTTTGACCCCTTGTTTTCGTAAAGAACCAATACCAGCATAACTCGCAACCTGTAAATACACACGATTCGGCTCAAATAGCATTGTCAGATTGGTAAGGTCCTTTTTCTATTTGAGTGCCTTATGGTTTATGGTAAAATAGTTTTTCGGTTTTAGGATCCCTGAGCTTATGTAATGCACTTAAATTGATTGAGGATCTAGAGCCAGGCTAGGGCACGAGGAAGGGCGGTTAAAGTTAAAATGTTTACGTTTCCGAAGGAAAAATGGGAAAAGCATTAACGAAACACTGCGCTGGATTGGATTGGATTTGGATGCGGACATGGAACTTATTAAACAATCCTGTCCGCCCCTCACATATTTTCCTAAGGAACTTTTCCTTAATGTAGGTCAGGGTATACTGGTACAGCAGGGCCATAGCCAGTAGATTTTTAATTTGTTTCTCTTCTGGGATTTGGGATCGAATGATTCGAGAATGGATGGATGGGGCCTTAGTGCTTATTGACCTTGTACCCTTATGCATGATTACGACAGATACCATTATATAGGAATGGAATGGAATGGACCGTCCGTCGTCATTATTATTGTCGCCATCGCATGCATCAGCATGTTGAAGACCAGGAGGGGTCTTTGAATTCAGTGGGCTAGTCCTGGACCCTTGAAAAGTTCAAAACCTAAGTGATCATTCTTTCTTCTCAATGGAAAGGTCATGTCTGTCTGTGTGTGTACACCGAATGAAGAGCCCGAGTTTCGTACCCTACAGCCTAACATGGCAGTCAACAATAATGTAGTAGTACGTGTACGTATTATTATTGTTGTAAAGGGATCAGGTCCTTTCATTACGTTCGCTAAGTACTGCCAAATTATTGGGGTTAAAACCCGGGGGCTTGGAATAGGAGGGCGTGGGTGGGTGGTTTCAGCTTCTGATCTCAAGCTGTTTGCGTTTTGCTTCATTTTTGGGCGGGCAATTTTTTTTTAGAATTTTTGTGGTAAATAACTGAAGATGACTGAAATAACTGATCTTCTATAGGGTGATCTAACTGCTTCACTGTGATAGCTAAGAATTTGTTCCAAATTCGATAAATTTTGATCAGTTTTAATAATACGGAACATTCGGCTAAGATTTCGATTAATTACAAATTACTTTCAAAATTTGCGGTGTTCAGTTTCAATAGTCACCAAACAAGTTCAAATTCACCCTAAAATTCGATGATTCAATAGTATTTCCGTGGAATTTCTGTGCTCGATGTGTGAAAATATTAACTTATCACATTTGCTCAATTCAGTGATAGCAATGTTTGGCTCAATATTCAATGTGAAGCAGAATGTAGGAATCGAACCCGTGCCTTATTTTACTTTGACCTGCCGATACAGTTACTTATTTCCATTTGAATTTTCTTTATCGATGCATATTTTGCCTGCTTGTGCAATTGAAATGTATCATTTCTAGGTTGACACTCACATTATTCAGTTATTCTGTCATTCCACCATTACTGCTTATACTATCAAGGGCACGTTTTTATGACTTGAATTATTACAGTAGAGTTAACAGTTAAACCCGGGCACTCTCTACAGGAATAAAATATAAAAAAACGAAAGAGGTTGCATTGTCGCCGGTGTCTCCGTCGGGGTCTCATTGTCACCATTCTGTCCTTGCAAATTAAGGTCTGATTTGAGTTCCAAGTGTGTGGACCACCCGAAGACTAAATCGACCTTTGACTTTATCAATCCCTATGGGGTAGTATTATGGATATACTGCTACTACGACGACGACGACTCCTTTTTATTTTATGAAATTCGAATCTGTTGAAGCTGTTGTTTTGGGACAACAAGGCAACGTACAAGTACGGTGGGGTCAAAATTCAGATGTGAGATTGACGTCATATGTTCATACATATGTGTGTACATGTGGTGTGGTGGATGTGGAATGCCTAACGAGTTTTTCAAATGAAAGAAGGGATTTATTGAAAGTTTAACTCAAAAAATCCTCTGAAGGCTTTACTTGTTTTTGGGTGAAAATCCTCACCGCCATCCAGTTTCCAGCATCTGGTTTTTTGGGATATTTTGATGGTTTTGGGGTCCGTTCCGTTACTTGAGACGTTCGTTGGTTCGTTGGACTGGTCCATGCCATATGCTCAAACCTTTTTTTTTATAGAGTCTCTCCGGAAGAAGGAGCCTTGAAATAATAACCAGATCAAAATCCTCGATGAAATAAACCAGAATTTTTTGATAGGGAAAAATCACAAGTTTTTTTTTCCCCCTTTTTATTCATTCCAGCTGCGTATCCATACATGTCATCTCACCTGCACTGAATTCTGCATTACGTTCCTTCATTCTGACTTACTCTTTCCCCATTTTCTACCCCAAAATCTATTCAATCCGTTTTTTTTTATTGAATTCACTAGAAATATTATTCCCGTGCCCTTTTGATCTACAAAATTGCTAGGCGTGAACAACGTGTACCCTTCAAGTACGTTCATTTGGATTTTTACATTTGTGTGGACGGATTTTTTTTATATTATAATATTATTCGGATAGTTCATCACATCAATTCTGAATTTGGGAGATTTTCCCCCATTTTTTTTATACTTTTAGGATCGGATGGAAGGATTATTCAATTGGATTGTATTTTCTAAGGGTACCAAGTAGAACGTACTACCTGCAGTGCAGTGCAGTGCAGTACATTATGGTAAAAATGTGCTAAGCTGTGAATGTCCCATGACAAAATCTTTGATTAACCATGACAGCCTCAGTTTTTGCATAGGACTTGCTCTTTATTCCTTTTTTTAGGGTAATGTGATAAAAGAATATAAAAAAAAAGGGGGAAAAAGAGGTAAAAGTAAAAGCTTGCGGCTGGATGGATTCGATTCTCTTTGATATTGAAAATATATTGATGGACAGGACAGCTGAAGACTTGTCCAAATCTAAAATCATCAAAGGGTACATAAAACTAACGAACATGCATCAGAAAAACAGTCAGACGAATGTTTTTCCGTTTTGAATAGCTGGGAATATGGAAAATCGAATGAATTTGATTTGCTGTGCGTGCAATTTGCATGCTGCAATATACTGGCCACCGGTTACCGGCAGTTGGTTGGTGGATTCATTGTTTAAAATGTTATGGGAATTCAGCAGTTCATGGTTTATGTAAAGGGGTATGATGTGAATTATCGGAAATTCGTTGGCGGAGGTAGCATGATTCATGGATTGGAGTTCCACACTGTTTACTCGTTGCCTTATTCAGTGCACGAAACGTAAGACAATCAAAGGACGTACAACATATCAACGTTTACAGTATGTGTGAATGTAATTGAGAACTTCTTCGACAGTTTGAATTTGAGTTTTGTAAACAAACAAGCAGTTTTGTGAATGACAAATTCAAAAATTTGAATACGCAGAGGTGGAGTTAGACAGATCGGATACTATTAAGTAGATACAACACAGAGGTCAAGCTTCTGTAGAGGTCACCAAAATATGACCAAAATGGACTAGGATCATTAAAGACGACCGATAAAGGAAGACTGACAACAATGTTTCAATGAAACTG
>JAQFYE010003923.1:0-14282 GCA_034694305.1 Protaphorura glebata
TTGCTTGGTTTCGCGGCAACAGTTTCTCTCGGAGGACTTGGTGAATGATCCTTCTTCGGAGGACTTGGCGAATGATCTTTCTTCGGCGGACTCGGTGAATGATCCTTCTTCGATACACTTTTATTTCTTGAACTTTGACCTTCCTTTGGAGAAGTGGCAGTCGTTACCCCTTTAGGACTCTGAGTCTTCGGAGTTCTGAGATAGTTTGGATTTTTCGGTGGAGGCGGTTTTCTTTTAACGGAGCGCTTTGGAAGTGGAGATTCTGTTTTTGATTTGGCTTTCCTTCTCCGTCGAGCTTCGGCCGCTTCTTGTAAAGATAGTTGGCCCAATTGGTTCTCATAAATAATATCGTCTGCGGTGTCATCGGATTTGTTCTCAGAGTTTGACGATTGTGTAAACGTTTCACTATCTTTGGATTCCGAACTTTGTTCTGAGAATGGGACGCTGGGTCTTGACCTCAAAACCGCCATGTTTGGCTCAATGTAGGTGTTCTCTAAGTCAACGGCATTCTCAGCAGATGACTCGCCGGTTCCGTCACCGGTTGGTTGAGTTTCTGAGGAACCAGTAGTGGTTCCCGATTCTTCGGGGTTTTCTTCGGTATCTTCGGATTTTGGTTTTGCTTCCTCATTTATGACATCACTTTCCCTTTCTTTGTCATTGTCATCGGAATTTCTGGTAATTTCAGAAATATCCGACCCGGACTTTCGACCTCGAGTATTTTCGCTTCGAACCTCCATATATTCGATCTCGACGATTTTTGGGGTGTCTTCCACCTCAACTATTGTCGCGGTATCTTCAGTAGACGAATCCTGTGTCTCTTCGACACTTTTATCGCGAGCCTTTGCAGAAGATGGTTTCGATTTCGGCGATTTGTCGGTTACAGCGTCCGATGGTAATTCTTCCGGTGATCGATTTCGGTGTCCAGAAGATTTACGAGATTGGGCAGAAGTCTTGCGAGAAGTGGTGCGACTTTTTGGCAGCGGAGCAGACGCAGAGCCCTGTCGGGATTTCTTGTCGGCCTCAGCACTTGACATTTTCCTCGAAGGAGTTTTGGATTCATGTTCTGGAGAGTCAGCTTGTGCAAGAGTACTAGATTTATGTTCTGGAGAGTCAGCTTGTGCAGGAGTTCTGGATTTTCTGGCAGATGTCGCACTTCTGCTTCTACTTGAACGTGTTTCACGTTGTTCTCGAGATTTGGCCCTAGCGGATGGCGTCCTTGATTTGGCCGACGAACGTTGACCAGAATGTTGTCTAGATGTCCTTCCAGTTTCTGGCGAGTCGGCTTTGGCAGGCGTACGAGATTGTTTATCCGATGTAGCACTTGCACTTGCGCGGGAGGTACTAGAATGTACGTCACGTTTATCTCCGGACTTAGCTCTGCCGGAGGGTGTTCTGGATTTCGTCGCCGATTTATGACCCGAAGGAGTCCTAGATGTCCTTCCGACATTTTTTTCTGAAGCTGCTGGCGTCGGAGTCCGAACCTTATTTGACGACACGGATTTTCTATCCCGCCCACTCTGTTCTCTGCTCGAAGCTTTTCCAGTGGGTTTATCAGGTGAAGCACTTCTGGACGCCTCTTCACCACTAAGGTCAGCGATTGGAGTTTCATGAGCCGCCACTGAGGACCTTGTGGAAGCGCGACCTCTTGATAGTGCCCTGGATTTTGCAGGTGAAACGCTATCTATTTGTCGGCCCGATTTCGCAGATTGTTTTCGTGAAATTTTGTCTGGTGATACAGATTTATTTCCAGCAGCTGTTACATTCCTTGATTCTGCCCGTGAATGAACTTCGACAATCACTTCTAATTCTTCGTCTCGAATTTCGCACTCTGAGGATGCAACTGCAACATTTTCTAATTCTGAAAACTTTTCACTTTCATTATGAAAATTATCGCTGCTATTTTGCGAACTTGTGCGATCGCGATCAATATTTTCCGCAACTTTATCATTATTTTCTGCAGCAACTCCATTCGTCGTCTCATCTGATGTTGTCTTTGTCCCAGGAGAGTCAACCTTTTTCAGCGTTGGTGAACTATCACTACTTTTCCGTGACCTTGACCTTCGACTTGACCTGGATAGTGTTAATTCTTGTTTCACTGTGTCGCTATCAGTACTATCGACCCCGGCTGTGTTACTTTTCTCTCTGGAAGACCGTTTCCTTCGAAGTTTCTTCTCAGACTTGTTTTTTGACTGTGCTGACAAATTGTTGACACTCTCCGTCACTGTACGATATTCCATGTCTGGGAAATCCTCCGAAACTTGGACTTCCATATCACGGAGGTAGTGTCTGGAGTCTGTTTGTGACCCGCTGCCTTGCATGATCGGCGTCGAAGTTACCATTCGAGATGTCTCTGTGATGAGTGTCCCAGACAAATTATGAGCGTACTGTCGAACTACTGAAGTTTCCAAAACCTCTGGAGTGAAATTCATCCGGGTCTCGTTATCAGGGGAGTGCTCGTGGTGACATCCCATTTGGCTCCCGTGCATACTGCTACCTGACCTCGCCTGACTGTCCAGTGATCTACAGAAAAATTGAAATTAAAATTAAATCACATTCCAAAAAATGATCCCAAATTCTCTAAGTTCTATTTTATTTTAATGAAGTAAATAATTCTTAATATTAATATAATATTTATTGATTTTTTTACAAGTAATTTATATTAAAATTTGACAATAATAGTTGGACTAAAGGTCATTCGTATCCAATCAATAAACCAAACGGTTCTAGCTAGTGTGGATCACGATAAATCATAATATACAAGGACTGACCTATTCAATCGTCGTTGCAACGCAGCGTCATTCAAGGAATTCGCAGGAAGCCCTCCATGGAGTTGTAAGAATTTGGCCACGGCGCTGTTTCCCCGATGAATGGCGGCATCCAACGGCGTCATTGCAACTCCTTTCCCAGTTCGCATCAGTGGGTTCACGTCCGCATGGTGATCAATCAAAATCTAATCCATACAAGACAGCACAATTTTTATTTCGTCTGTTTCCCTTCTTAATGTAGTAGCTGTATTTGTATATCCATTGACGGTTTTACATTCCAGACTTGTATATTCGTATTAAGAAAGTCTATTTACGTTGAAGCTGAAGTGATTACAACGATATAGAGCAAAACCTCCTTATAACGTCCGACTATGTTGGTTGCTTACAACCCAGGTAAGCCTAGTAATTTCAGTGGTATATTATAACGAGGTTTTACTGTGTTAAGAAAATGTTAAGTTTTTATTTGCTCTCCGACCGACTGTTAAAGAGCATTTATGGTGTCGCTATAAACATCGCGATCTTACATTTTATACTCATAACGCTTGAGTACAGGAAACAAAGGTTCTTGACAACGACCCAGCCGTGCCGATTCCTAACCAGAATTTGTGCACCAATTAGAAAAAATATATCGAACCTTGACCATTTCGACGTTATTGTTCAAAGCGGCCAAGTGGATTGGACAGCGCCCATCGTTGTTTGAGGCATTGACAGTATCTGGGCGTTGGGAAAGTAGCCACGTGACTAAATCCTTGCGTCTTGAAATAACAGCCTCATGAAGTGGAAGATCTCCACGTACATTCCTCATCCAAAGATTCCCCTCATGTTTCGCAAACAATTTAATCGTCTCTAGTTGACCTTTGGATGCACCACAATGAGCTGGAGTTCGACCTTTCCGATCCTGACGATTTGGCTCAGCTCCATAATTAAGAAGGAATTCTGTACAGTCTGCGTGACCTAACGTAATGGCGTAGAACAGCGCCGTACACCCATTTTTGTCGATCACGTCCACTTCAGCCCCACACAGTGCAATCAGTGTTTCCAGGCAGTCCGTGTGACCCCGGCTTGCGGCGCAGTGAAGAGCTAGGAAATCATTCAAATTATTTTACCCTTAGACTGAATTCATGTGAAAAGAACACATGGAATCATTATGGTAAAAAGTAGGCCGTTGAATTTGGCTGTATTTGAGATAATAAATACAGATCGAATATATAAGTTATTTAATTTATTTATTATGTTGAAACCATAGACTTCCTGGACTACTTTTGTGAAGGTCCTCGAAAAGTCCGACGGTTTGGCAGTTAGAAATCCGTGGGATAAATATATTTTCACATTAAATCTGATAGAATTAAGGGAAGGTCATCGGGTGAATGTCATCGTTTACATTTGTGTACAGGTGTTCCGTTCATTTCCGGACACCCTGTATGTAGGTATTTTAATATTCATTAGGAAAACACAATTTCGCTAGTCTGAAGTCTGAACCTCCGGCGGTCATCAGTGTGGATTTCCGGTGAACTCTGCAAATTTCGGCCTACCCCAAACATTTGTGCAAATATTAGGTTCAGTCATATGTGATTCCATGACCCTATGTCGAATTTGGCATAGCACTCACTCAGTCAATATTGACTGACCGCCCCATACTCTTCCTGTGTGAGCTAATTTCCTTTTATGGCTATCAATTTACGAGCTATTTTGGGCTAAAGTCCATAATTTACCTGTCAACCCATCCTTGTCCTCTGCCTCGACGAAAGCCCCGGCATTCACTAAAGACAATATTGCGTCTGCACTTCCTGAAAAACAAAAGAAAATCGTTATTTTCCTTCTACTCGCACTTCAGTTCATTCACCACTGGGGGGACGGGGAAAGCGTTAAGTAATTCGCAATTGCGAAATTCTAAATGTTTGCAGAACTGTCGAAAAATATGTCGTGACTGGATTGCCATTCTCAGTACTCATTTATTTATAGACTTCCAACCCTTTTCCCCCTAAATGAGACACTTTTTCTCTCATGTCGACTTCATCGCACTGTACACACAAGGTGGTTCATAACTTTTTGATCTCTCGGACTATGAAACGAGAACTATTGACTGTACTCTAAATTTCCACCTATATACAGGGTGGGTCATAACTACTTTATCTCCTTGGCGTCCAAAATTAGAATTCCCTCTCTTCCGCCCAAAGCAAATACGGTAAACGGTGTGGGGCATAATTTTTTGTTTACTTGTCATCCGAAACGTGACACACATTGTACGACTACATTTCCATTTTACAAACTCACATGGTGGTTCACAAAACAAGTCAGAAAAATATGTTCTAAGCTCGGATTATAAAATAGGATTTTTTGTTTGTTTGTTTGTTTCTCCATTAGAGTGCTAACCCCTGCATTCAAACATACAGAGTATGCGAGCGCCATAGCGTGGCTATGAACCACCCTGTACACAATCCGAAGCATACCGTAATACTATTTTGGTCCTTCGCTGTACACATTCTCATTCTACATTATTAACAATTGGATGAAAATGAAGTGCCATGTGTAACCTGCACTAGCAGCCCACAATAATGGTTGGCGGCCATCTTGGTCTCTGACGTCAATGGGGACGCCATGTTGGATGAGTCGGCGCAGAATCAGAAGACCTTTCTTTGGACTCACGCCATACAGTGTACTTTGAACCCTTAACCTCGCGTCAGAATTAAGTCCGTTGACATTCCCACACATTTGGGCGGCATAATGAATCGGATGGGCTAAGTGGATATCCGGCGTCGTTGCAGGTGCTCCTCGGGTCAACAAAATGTCAAGAATCTCCAGTTCACCACACACTGAAAAATTCAAAGGTATCGCTGTCAATTCTGCACATATGTTCGACATAAGGCGTAGAATTATGCAAATTCGATTCGAAATAAAGTTTACCAAATAAACTGCACTAAGGAAAATATTGACCACAAGGTTCAAGACATTTTTCATTTTCACATTGAATTGACCTTGATTTAAAAAATATTCTTGCGAGTTGCAATTACACAAAATGGTCACGTGACTCACCTGTGGCCCAATGAACCAAAGAATGTTTTTCATTGTCCAATGAGTTAAGATCAGCTTTGGCTGATATGAAGGCCTTGACGATATCTTTGTTGCCATTAATGACAGCCAGATGGAGTGGAGAGTAGCCCTCTTCATCTTGAGCATTAATCAATGATTTGTCGGCCTCGAGAACAGCCTCAAGGCAATCAACGCTCCCGCCTTCAGCACAGAAATGGAGGGCAACTTTTTCACTCCGAGTCCGATCTCTCACGACATCCGTCTATTCAATCATAATTAGAGCCAAGGCATGCAATTAATTACAGGTCTTAAAACTCAAAGCAACGAATAATTCAACGAATGCGAATACACAAACGTTTACAACAATTTATTGTGAGAAATTGGCCAATTAGCCTTGACCAACTGAATCAAAATCACTTCATTCCAACATTTGGCGTTTGGATGGAGAAAATAGGTCGAAGGACGTGATAAAAAATGTATTGATTTGTTTATCTCCAAATATTTCGCTCTCTAAAACACAGAAAATGCAGGAATTTGAAGTTTTGTCATGAAATAATATGGACTTCCAAAAAAAATAACACAGATTTTGCTGGGACATACCTTTTTCTTCAGTATGGTCCGTACATCAGTCGTTCTTCCCTGTTGACAGGCAACCATGAGAGACGTGATGCCTTCCAAATTATGTGGAGACGTCATAATTGTTGTCAGTGAATTATTATTGCTATTGTTAGAATTCCTTGAGTTATTATTTTGATTCCTGAGTGGAATTGTGAGTCCCTGATTTTGGTTCTGGCTCGGGCTGACGGAATCGGTCCGCATTCGAGCCACTTGAGCAGCTGCCATTCCACAACATTTGTATGTCGATTGTTCCCAAATTAGTCAGAGTGGTCACCCAAGTAGTAGTAGCCACCTATTCATTCAAAATAAAGGAAATTCGTTTTTATTATTTTCTTGTTTGTTTGCTTGTTTGTTTGTTTTTTCAGGAATTGGCATACCGCATATTATACTACACGGGCTCCCGAACATAATTGATACCCTGTGTTCGCAGTTTATCCATTGTATAATAATATTTGTTTTTCTATTTCTTTAGCATCAAAATCTGGGTAAAGAAACGAGAAAATGTCAAGAGGTCGCAGAGCTTGGAGTCGCGGAGGCGTCACGTCAGATTGATTGATTAGTCCGATGCATTCTCCTGTCTGCTTTTGATGAAAGAACTCCAACGGAGCCACCAGAGCCAATTACTACAAATAGCTTTATGAACCTAAACATATTTTATTTTCATCCCCATTCCCATTCATGTCAGATAATCCAAGCTACTAAACAATAAGTATGAGCGTCATATAATTAGAGACGATGTAAGCTATTATATAACGCAACGCAATAAAAAGGTCAGAAGTAAATCTGGAGTCTGTTTAGTTTTCCTAGGAATCGATATTTATGATACACTGATATGTGATACGATACGATACCCGAACATCAGAACCCATAAAAAGTATCGAATCTATTTCTTTTAATGTTTCAGGGTAACTCGAACTGTTGTACTCATTTAACGCTCCAAGACAAATCATACTGGATGCCAAAAATAATTTTTAATTGGAAACACAAATGGGATTCTGTAATTATCTGTATTTTGGGAATTCCAATTGCAACTACGACGCACTTCATATTTTTTAGAACGAATTTAAACTTGTTTTTATCGATGTCAAAATAATTGATCGTGCATCAATAATTAATTTCATGCCATTCTCATGTAAAGACTTTTATAAATAATAGCAATTTCATAATTTCCCCTGAAAAATAAACATTCGTCCCAACAATCAATATAATTGCTGTATTTCCTGAATTCGGAAATAGAATATAATTCTACTCCAGGGAACATAATTAATGAACTGAACGCGGGTTCAAATTTTTGGAACCTCGCCATTTTTACAAATATGGTACTGGCATGAAATGGGCATGACCAATGCCGGGACATTGACCGGCACACGATTTTATTCCATTGACATCCCCTGAATGAGTTTCCGTCAAAATTCGTGTGCAATATTTATTTTAATACATGGCAGCCAATTTTAGGCCCGATCATTTGCATAGAAATGGCTAGACCAGGATTCGCTACTTTATCTGATAGCTGATGTGTGATTTGGAATTGTTCAAGTTGGAATGGTCATATGTTATCACTGCATGTCGTATTCGGTATCTGATAAAAAAATGAATAGAATATCAGATGACAAATCATACTCATACCTATTAGAAGGATGATATCCCACGCAGAAACTTGTTGGGTCACCGCAGTGACCGTATTTCCTACATTATAATCTCACAAAACAAATGTCATGACCAACTTAACAAACACTTGAAAAATAATCAAATTCGGAGACAATTTCTGAGTATGAAAAATTGCTTTTGACTTTCATTAATTATTCAACATTCGTAAAAATGTGGGGTGGTCTTAGCCGGACTCGATTGGACTGTGCAGTTAAAATTATCTCGTCAATTGATATTGTATGAGATTATATAAAAATAAAATACAGAAAATATAAATGGAGTCTTGGGCCATAGGCCATACTGAATAATTTTTTCGAAATAATTTAGCTTGTCATTATTTGGTTGAATAGATCTGGGGAATCTACGTCGTTCTTTGGCTCGGTGAACATTTGGTTGCCTCCGATGCATTGTTGCAGAAAATGCGTATTGATGATTCGGGTAAGTTCGCAAATATATATTTCTTTACCAATTCATAAAATTATAATATACAGGGCGTTCACGAAAAAGCGCATAGCTGTTTGATGATATTTTGGCGTAGTTACAAGAAATTGTGTTACGGTCAGGTTGGAATTAATGTATAAATTTTAAGAATTTATTTTATCAACGTAACCCAGCACACACTAATTTTATAAACTTAAAGCGGACATTAGTATTATGGATCTGTCCTACTCTCTCAAGGATTTTCATTTTGATAGTTTACCTTGATAAAGTAAAGTCTTAGAATTAATCAATAATTCCAACTTGACCATAACACAGTTTCTTGTAACTAAACCAAATTATCATCAAACAATTATCCGCTTTTTTGTGGACACCCTGTATTTTTAACAATTTTGTATATTTACTTAAAATTTTAGAACATTTTCACACGGGTGCTCTTTGTTCGAGGAGTCTCATTGTTTGTGTACTGATTCTGCTCATCATGTTCACGCTTTTCTATATCAAAATATCTGTCGATTTAAAAGTGGCTACAACGAAGGTAAATTTGTCACCCCTTTAAGCTAAACCATAACGAATGACGCTAATTACATTATAATTTATATTTTCGACAGCGATGGCCACCTGAATCTTTCGTGACATGGCTCTGGACTGCCAAATTTATTCTAGTGATACTCACCGTGACCTTTGTAATTCTGGTCAGCTATACTGATCCCGGATCCTCACGTACAACAATTTATTGGATAATTTTGATTGTATATCGCCTGGTCGCATATTTCATAGTCCAGGCCTTCACATATGAAGTTAGAATGAAGGTAGTCGGACATTTGTTCGAAGATGTTATTGAAACATACTGGGAGTTTCAAATCTTAAAACTATCTCTCACGTTGGAAACTTTCATGTTAAAATTAGACTGCCTAATACTGGTGGCACGATTGAAATGGATTATTCTAAGGAGAAAATGGCTTATGCTAGAACTCTTTTTATATGTTGCCGTCATCATTCCGTACAGGCAGCGAATCATGATCTGGTCTCGCAGAATTGCACCTGCGTTCTTAGTATATTGAACGATTAGTAATACATAAATTAAGCTATTAATTTATTCTACTATGTCTTAAATACGGTGAGATATTTTGTAATATTTGTAAAGATACAAAAAATAAAAATATTTTTTTTACAATTGTGAGTTCCATATATAGCGTGTTAACTGTATATTGACCATGGTTCGCAACCACGTGGCTTCTGTCTAGATGGCCATTCGTGGAAGTAGTCCTGAACCCAAGTCCTTGTGTTTTTCCGATTACTCCGATCCGGGTTTTGTGTTAAATCAATTTCTTGGACAAATAATGAAATGACGTGTAGACTGGACGTGAGACATGTTATTCGGATCCAAATTATAGAAACTTTTACGTTGATTGCCATTAGAATGATTTTGAGTGACGGAAAACTGTCATGACGAGGGCAAGGTTACACACACCAGATGGACGGTGACTGACCACCCATAGAATAATATTATTCTTCTCAACTTCAATCTACCATTAGAATACACAGTAGTCCTTTAGTCTGTTTCAAAAGTTTTTTGGAATGACTAATGTCCAAATGAAATTGTGCAATGTCTTTTCACGATTACGACGGTCGCACGACCACCGGACACACTTAATCACAAATCAATATGACATCAATTACTATTACTTGGTTTTGTCTGCCGCTTGACACGCAATTGGAAAAAAATCAGGAAGCCAAATAAATGTCACTTTGCATTCTACGTCGTATTTCAAGTAATACGACAAGTATTTGCAATTGAATTGTCTCGCATGTTAAGTATTCAGAAGCAGGGTGCACAAACCCAATGAAAACATTTCGCCGTTGGAACTTCTTTGATTTTTGATATGTTGTAGCCCTTGAGATTTAGAACAAATTTTGTGAAGGTCCTACCCCCAAAAGTACTGTTTGTGCCGTTTGACCACTAAAATGCACAGACAGGCATGTGCGATGCTGTATAGTGACTTTCACTTTCGTTTTCACTCTACGGCACACCACATGCCCACCTGTGTATTTCTACCGGCCAAACGATTAGACATTCGTAGGTAGGACCTTCACAAAAGTTGTTCAGGATCACAGCAGGTACAACATCTCAAAAATTCCAATGGTGTTCATTTTTCTATAAGGTTTGCTTTAAAATGGTATCAAAAGTGGTTTTCTAGTTCAAATCACAGCCAACGGGATATTTTCGTGTCATGTTTATTGCCAAACTTGTTGACTTGGCATTGATTAGAACCCATGCTGTTGTCATTAAATCGTAATCGTAATTTGTCAAGTTCGGTTTCTGTTTCTGTTTCTGCTCGGTCCTGATTCCGATTCCTGATACACTACATTCGAATACAAATTCAACACGCTCCAATTCTGTGCCATAAGTGTGCCAAACCAACACAAAACCAAAAGTTCTTTACCTTTACCTTTGTTTTGTTTCATTACATGTAGCGTAGCCCAAATTTCCTTATGTACACAAATACAAATAAGGTACAAGTTTCCTTTATATAAATAGTCAAACTTTTACAAGAAACAACTGACCAAACTGTGAAAACCCTTCTGAAAAATTGTTACGAATATGAATGAGGTCGTAGTCGTAAGTCGTAAGTCGTAACGTGTCAACTTGTGTGTGAAAAAATATTGGGGTCACGAGGTTATGGTTAAAGATATTATGTGAGGATTGCGTTTTAAGGTTTTGAACGTGTATTAATGTTCACTAACGAGATCTTTGGCTCAAGTTGCACGCCAGTGCTACAATTATTTCCACTATTACCACTGCAGTGTGTCAAGGTGGAAATCTCATAATAAAAATATTTCTATTACACTAGTTTTAGTGACACTCATTAAATCCTCCACAGAAACTTAATTTATGACCTTGGAGAAAGTGTTTTCTCCCGGAGAAAGTTTAACTTTCACCTGAGCGGAATAATAATAAAAACTCGGAGGAAAAGCAAATATTGTCTATTTTTAATATATTCTAGGATTTAATGACATTCCGGCCTTCGGACAGAAATATTTATTGACTATGCACAAAATTACCAATTCCATTTGGGAGAAAAAGAAATAAACATTTGTTTAATATCGATGACGTTTGACTTGCAGCATGCAGTCTAGAGATTTACCTTGAATAAAATACAATAAAAGAAAATGACTGGACGCGTGGGCACGAAAGGAATTTATTTTCTGACAATAAACATAAAACTACAAACGAGAGATAAGAATTCTTACAAGGGAATCTCTTTCCATATGAATTATCGGATGGCCTTACGCTTTTCGGAAATTCTGCCATAATAAAGTTTCGGAGGAGTGCATATTATTTCTCATTTCACGATTTCCAAAATGTCTTTTCTGTTTTCTGGTCACGAAAATTTGCGACATTATGAAAAAAAATTAGACACTGACTAATCGGTGACCTAGTTGTGACCTCAAGGATTACTTTTTCGACCGATCAAGTGCATAATTGCCTTAAAATGGTCCGCTTGTTAAAAATCTGTCTTAATCTGAAATCGGCAGCTCTAAAATACCAAGGTTGAAATGCACGTAATTGCACTTACTAAAGTAAACCCTCGATGTTTATCTTTTTCGTCGCTTTTCTTATGACGTCCAGCTACATTTAATCAAATTTTCTAACGATAACGCCAACGTGCGCAAGTGAAACTACATGCGGTGAATGGACTTCTACAACTTTATGATTTTTCTCTCTTTGAAGAAAATTGTCCAACTAGAAGTAGTTCAAGCATATTAGAGTATATTTTACAAGGTGCTAAAGAATTGACGTATGTAAGAATATTGAGTATAAAATATATATGTAGACACGATTTTGGAGGCCTAAGGTAGGCCTTGAGCTATTGAGTCCAAGTTAGGACAAATCGACTATTTGCGTGTGCGAATTCGAGTGTCCTGGTCCTCGCTTTCTTTGCTTCTTGGCTTTGGCTTCTGGACATTTCCTTTTATTTGAATAAGAATGCGTAATCTTTGTCACCGTACCACATTCAGAGCCCTATGTCATTGTCGTAGGTACCCCAGCGCTTATTATTATTCAAAATCTTGTATAAGGTCCCAAATATCAAATTAAAATGTACAGTTTTGTGTAAGCCGAAAATCAGGGCAAGGTGCCGCAATTTTGAATTTTTTGAGGGTCATTGAAAGAGTTGATTGCGACAATTAAAATTTTCCTCAAAATACGCAAAATTTCAAAGTATTGTTAAATGTATGCAGCACGGTAAAGTACAATACAGTAAGTATATCCTGCATCCACTAATTTTGACCAAGTTTAATATCTTGCGTTTATTTTGCTTCTTGACAGATAACCAAAACCAAAACTACTCAATAAATAAGAGGGTGAGTACAGATTTGGGAACCTGTACAATCCAACCCGTTGAACTAATTGTTATCGAATTGCTATTGTAGCTTTCTACTGGACACATGACAAGTAATAGTGAACCATTCTGATTTTGAAAGATTACCTTCGTCTACCGAAAAATAGTTTGAATCTATTTTTTGCATGTAAAATGTTTCAAAAGAAAGAATAAATTTACAATAAAAGATTTAAGAAATACTAGAAATTCTATAAATGTTAGGTGCAATTGATTTTACACTTTTTACAGTCTGTATTTATAGCAAGTTGCGGCTCATAGGTTTATAACTATTTTAACTAGAATTGCTGGTAGACTCAAAGCATTTCTAAAATTTGGGAAATATTTGGTACAGTATAATACATATTACGTTGTATATAAGTCAAAGAGAATTTGAAAAATATTGATTTTTTTTATTAATTTGGAAAGTGATCGGCCTTTTCAATTAGTGCTAGAATAACTTTCCCTGATGATTGACGGATAATTGTTTCCTGGTACAATTATGCGTAAAGTGTATCGAATTAAAGAACTCACGGGGAAGTGGATTAAGCAAAATAGACAGCTATGGTAATTTTTTATTACCCTGGCACTGGTCAAAGCTCTACTTTTTCCTGATAACCTATAATGAGTGCCTTTCACTTTTCATCTGCCAATTAATAAATGAGCTAAACCGTCAACGAGGAAAATGACCAATGACGATTGAATACGAGCGATTCTCTCATTTTCAATCGTCATTTACTTGACGATTTTGATGAATGAGGACATAATCTAGTGGATTCGGTCGACGTATCGACATTCGGCAATTGACGACGATTCCGGCACACATAAGTATTCCCAATTTCGTAGTAGTTTATCCAAATTGGCTCATTTTGTTATGCAAAATATATCCTCATTACCTATTGTCGTTGGGCGTGGGGTCATTCAGTTACCCCACTTTTCTTTTCCAAATTACTTGCTTCCGTCTTCCTTAACAAGTTCCATTTTGTACTTTCCACGTATAATCTTGTATTTTTTGTAATTTGGGTTATAAAGTATACATGGCGAAAGTAGGTGAAAGTGAAAAGAAAGTCAAAGTGAAAGAAAAAGTAGGGCTGGGATCGGGAATGGCAGCCTTTTATCATTTCACTGTGTAAATTTCATGTTCTATGACCGACAGTGTATACGAGTTGCTCAAATAGGTCTTAGTTCCTACTACTAGGGGTGCCGCTCCTAGACCAAGGGGTAAGAAATGTAGTCCTTACGAGAAATATCTGGTAATGATGATATTTAACTGTTCCTTATGTGGTATGTTAATTAATATGACCCGTAAATTACCGATTAAAACCCAAGGGTATAAACTATACAGGTTAGGACATGGTAATGTAAAATAATTTTTTTGTTGAGAATCGAGAGTTTTTGAGAG